>WTSP01012494.1:0-100390 GCA_025331215.1 Actenoides lindsayi | reverse complement strand
GCCGGGCAGCGGCAGGGGCGGCTGGGGGTCCGGGGGCTCTTGGATTCAAAACCGCGGGGTGGGGGGGGGGGGGGACGGAACGGTTTGATGCTTTCGGTCGCTTGAAATACCTGCGCATCGTGTGTGTCCTCGCCTTTGTCGGGGACGTATCGGCACGCACTGAAAGAATTCCTGCGTGTCCTCCTCCTTTAATTGTTAATCCGTTCAGGCGCGATGGAGCCATGTGCGCACATCTGAAGAAACGGCTGCTTTTCGTCGCTGCTCCCTGCTGTACGGTGGCGTTCGCAATGTGTTCTACAGCCGGGCTGCAGAAGGCGGTCCCCAGCCCTAGCTGTTGGGTTCCAGCGGATTTCGTGCCTCTCCCAGCAGCGTTCCGCTCCTAAAGCACGTGCGGCCTCGCAGCACGGCCAAGCGATCGAGGACCAGCAGTCATCGATTACTTGCGTGGCTTCTCGTCCTTTCTTCCTTTTCGCTCCTGAGAGGCTGGGCCGCTCTTCAGATGGCTTGTGAAGAGCGCAGGGATGGGAGAAAGTGGCAGGGGCCGTTGTTTAGTTTGTGACCCGGTGAGACGCTGGCAGTTCCCCGGCTTTATCACTTGGTATGGTTAGGAGTGGAAGCTGGTGTCTGTGGAGCTTTGGTGACTGCTGCTGGCTTGGGTACAGAGTAGTCGGGTTAATCAAGCTGTATGCTTTGACTTTGGAATGGTTATTATTTTTCTCCTGGGAAGAGTGCTGTTGGTGTTTTTTCCAGTAACCCCCTCTGAAATCTGACTGGCTTAGCCTTACTAATATGTTGCAAGAAGATGGTTGGGGCCAGAAAAAGTTAGTTCCCAAGTGAGTCTTGCCCAGGTTTGCTCGAAAAGAACTGGAAAAATAAAGGCTTTTTCAAGGGTAGGTGTCTTCTAAAATCAGAAATATGGCTTCTTCAGAGGGCAGAGCTGCGGTGCGGGGTAGGACTGTTATTTCTGGACAGCTTACACAGTCCAGTAAGATGGCAAAATACTGTTTTTGTGAGGACTAAACACGTCCACTTAGTTAAACTGTACTTTCATACCAGCAATTTCCCAGCCTATTGCTGGCCCTACCGGTTCCTTCCCTGACAGGGTGGAGAGCAGTAGCTGTGGTATCGCTTGTTGTCACTTGACTGGGTACGGATACCTACCGGGCTGGTCGAGGTCCTCCCATGCTGCAGAAGGTTTTGACGTTGTGGGTGAAATCTCTTCCCAGTGCTAAACAAAGGCTGGTTGTCCGAGATGACAAATCTAGGCTGAGAATGACTCCAGTTGTTCGTGAGATACTGACCTGCATCTGGTTCTTGGGAGTGGGAGCTGAGGCGTCAATTAATGGGAAAGATGAAGTCACCAAAAGGGTATTTTCAGGTGCATCTTCAACTGTCTTGATGCTCTTGTGCAAGAGAGGGCAGGTATCTGATGTCAGCCCTCTTGGTCAATAAATAGGAGGCTCCTGGATGCGCTAAGTACTATGGTTTGGACGACTCAACTCTGCCTCATCATGCAAGCTTAATGGTGCAGCAACTTGCTTTTCCAGTTGAGCTGCTGTTTAGTTTTGCAAAAGGCTGCAGTTGGAGTTGCAGTAAGCTGGGGTGGGGCGGCAACACCTGCGCTTTTGGTGAGGATACTCTCCTGATAATTGCTGCTGCCAACGATTTGCACCTCTTCTGGTCAGGCAGCAGTGGGTGAAACAGGAATCCTGACCGGTAAAGCCCACCCTCATTACCCACTGTCACTCTTTAACTCCTGGGTTTCGCTAAGCCCAGTTTCACCGGCTGCTGTTGGCCGTGAGCCCGTGTTTCCAACAGGTTGCAGCACACGTTTAATCCAGAGCAGCACAAAGGTAGTGAGCTGGTGGGACTGCAGGTTGAGATCTTCAGTATTCAAACAGTGAAGCTTCTGAGGACTTGGGGTAAAGCTGACAGTGCTGGTTGGCTTGATACAGATTTGCTTACGGAAGAGCAAGTTTTACTTGGTCTTCTGAAGGTGTTGCTGTCTATCGAATTTTGTTCTTATCAGAGTTGCTGATTTACACTTTCAAAAGGGAGTGTGATGAGAATCTGGCTAACTCACATCACTTCCTTCAGGGCATCACTTAGTCAGATTACAAATACGTGAAGATCTTCTTGCTGACGTTCTCAGGACTTGAATCCTTGGGGAGAAAGAGGACTTGTGCCTGTGGTGGCATTTGAATCTCTTGCAGTGGGCGAGGTGGGGTTTTGTCAGCTTCCACAGCTATTTCCCTCCCTCCCTCCGTTATTTTAGGTGCCTTGCCGCTGTTGCAGTAAGTGGGTATTTCTCTTCAATATGCTCTGGTCCTGTTCAGCGGGCGAAAGAGCAGCGGCAGCAGCAGGACTCTGGCAGCCTGTTTCTTCTGGACCTGAGAATCCCACTTAACAGCAAACCCAGTCAACTTGTAACTTTAGATGTAACATTAACGGTACTTTAAGTTAAACCTTCCTCCAAGTTTGTACTCCTGGCCTTACAGGTATTATTAATTCTTGCCCCTCCTTTGGGAGATGTCGGGGAAATGTCATCCACGTTGGGGCAAGAAGAGCTTCCCTAAGCATCTGTGCTTAAAAAGTCCTTTTGTAGTTACATTCTTAGTTTCTGTGAATTCAGTCTGAAGTCATCTTGCCAACAGAAGTCAAGGGCTGTCAGTGCCCGTCTGGAAGCAACAGCGCTTATGTCGTTCGAAACGCGGTCATCTGAGAGCTGCAGAAATAATCGTCCGTTCTGTTTAGAAAATAGTCTGTTCCTAGGGCACATGTCCTTTTTTTAGCCTGCTCCGAGGATGAAAAAAGAGCTTTGTATCTCAAAATGGCACGGGTGGCTGCTGTTTGTTCCGTGCAGCAAGTCTCGGTCTCGTTTCTCTGCCCTCGGCTGGGAAGCGCTGCTGGGCACAAGGGAGGTTTCTGCGCAGGCAGCCGCGCTGCACACTCAGATGAGCAGAGATTTACTGCTGGAGACCGACGGGACACTTTGGACAAGACGTGAGCACGGCTCCTGTCTGCCAGATCGCCATGGAAACACCAGTACCTCTTCAGCTCTCTAATTGCCTTCCCTAACATTTTTTTTTCGTTGAAAACTTTTTTTTTAACTAAGTGCTTTATGTTTGTCTGGATCTTAGGCGGTTTTGGCTTTGTTTGGAAGACTGGAAATAGGGGAAGGCAGGGAACGGTAAGGGAAAGGGGAGTGTGGTGATTGACAGACTTTGGAGCCGTATTACGAGTTCATCTTGAATTTGCTGTGTATTACAGCTTGAGCTTTTATCAGTAGTTCTTGAACAGGAATAGCATCACATGAATGGTAGCTGCATCTGCTGCCAATAGCAGTCCTTCTGCAGCTTCCTAGGCCCAAGACCCCGAGGACAGAAAGATTCAACTGTACTTGCACAACAGTTCCCAGCTCAGTTCTTAGGAGGGCCTGTTGGTAGTTTGTGCTGGTTCCTGTGTGCTCAGATAAGAGGTTTAATAGCAGGACAGGCAGTTTTGTGTGTCTGAGAGCTTAATGTAGTCAGATTTGCTGTTGGCACTCTTGAATTCAG
The DNA here is from genome assembly GCA_025331215.1 of Actenoides lindsayi. Taxonomy (NCBI): domain Eukaryota; kingdom Metazoa; phylum Chordata; class Aves; order Coraciiformes; family Alcedinidae; genus Actenoides; species Actenoides lindsayi. The sequence goes on along the minus strand of WTSP01012494.1, from coordinate 96,833 downwards.
AAAACCTGATCAACTGAAGTGAAGTTTCTTCTCACAGTCTTGTTCTTCTGACATCCATTTAAATATATGTTTGCAATTTTTGTTTACAGTTGTCTAGAGAAGTTAGTGAAGGAAACCAGTTCAGGTACTGGAGTTTTCTCTCCCAAAAGGTACAGGACGTTGACCGAGTGCCTTCGTGCTCCTCTGAGCTCTGCTCAGCTTCTCAGTTGATGAGTCTTGCATTATCCAATTGATGTCAGGCTTTTGTGTGTAAAACCAGTGGAGATGTCTTAATAATCCAATTAAAGCAGTTTTACTTTACAGATTGTTTCCATGCCTTGTAGACAAGCTTTGTCCTTAACTACTACCCTCTGTGAAGTGCAAACGGGTCAGCTTGATTAAATTCCTCCAACGTTAACGTTTTCTCAATCTGAGATGAATATAAGGCTTTATTGCTTTTCCACAGTAAGGAGTTTTATTAGTTTGCTTCCTTCTCCCTCCATGTGTCTGCCATGGGACGATCTGTTCTTAAGAAAAAAAAAAAACACAACTATTTTCATATTTTCAGCTAGCACTGTGTACCAGTGGGTTCCTCCCCGGTACGTAATCTCAGTGGGACTGTAATCTGTTGAGGTTAGTGAATAGCGTAATTAGTTATCGCTCCTTTGTGGTTTTCCTCCAAAATTTGGTTATCTTTCTGTGTTCTCTCCCTATGTGCAGTGCTTCTGATTCCTTAGCAGCTGTTTGGTGCTGCAGCAGAAGGATTTTGTCCCTTTTTGCAGATTGAGGACCTACCCATCTTCCTCCAGAACTGCACCTCATGTTTCAGTATTTTCTCCTAGCTGCTTTTTTTCTCACTGTTTTTCCTGAAGGGTATCAGAAGCTGCTTTTTCCTCCCTTGGAATTTGAGGTCCCTTAGTTTGTAGTGGAGCTGGTGTCCCTGACCTTGCTGATGGTCTTGGCATAAGGATTGCCCATGCATCCTGTCCTGCTGCTGTTTGAGGGCTTTGTATCCTTTCTCTTCCTTTCTCCTCATATACAAGAGGTAACACAGTTGAAATGACACTTTCTCATGAATGTCAGTTGAGACAGAAAATTCACTGACTATATAAAGGTTACTGAAACCTATTTTGTCCTTTGTTTTTTTTTCTAGTTTTTAACATATTTTCAGCCTGACTTTTCTTCTGTGTTCAAGTAGATTGTTCTCCACCCTCTCCGGTAAGAAAGCTTTTGAACCCATGGACAAGTTTCAACCAAATATGACAGAGGTCTAGGTTCTTCAAAGACACTTAGTTTCTATGAAATCAATGGAAAACTTTTGGATAGAAAGGAGAGAGAGAGACCTGTGTAGTGTCCTCCCAAGGAGAACGCTGTACCAGCAGCTCAGCTCCGCCAGAATATTGCACTCAACTGACTTACAGTAAAGTCTTTGGTCAGAGCCTGCACCTTCTTAGATGCAGGATAATCAACCACAAAGCTACAGGAAACCAGCTTTATAACGTCTGTTCCTCAGAGTATCAATTGTTTTGGTATTTTACGTTTTTATTTTTTGCCGACTTTCTGAACTTGTGGGTGAGGAGTTTACTGGCATTGCTTTCCTTTCAGTATTTACAACAAAGCCCTTTTCAGATTTTTCTGGTTATGTCTGTTTCCCTGTAGCAGTCTTCTCTCTTCAAGGCTGAATTCTGACGCTTACAGCTTCTGGTCCTAATCCTTCACTAGTTCTTTTAATTTTGTAGCCTAGAAAGTACCTGAATTTATAGTGGGGAGATGAAGTATAGAAACCAAATCACAACTTCCGGATCACCTTGGCATCCTAAAGAACAGTGGGGCGAAACCACAACTTTTCTTTTCCTCCTAGATTTGCTTTACCTTTCTCTACTGCAACAAACATTAAACCTGGGTGAAACTGTGCTCCAGTGAAGTGTGAGCTTTGCTGGATTCTGATGCTGAGAATTGCAGCACTTCCTATCGTGTTTCTGCGAGCAACACTTTCTGCTTGTGCTCTTTTTACAGCTGTGGCTACCTGTTTTTCCCCTCTGGCCTTGGAAAATCATCCTGGTAGGCTAGTTAAACGTCAGGTTAGAATTTGTGTCTTAAGTGTAGGCACACACAAGGGTTTGCGTGGACTCTGGGCTGGGTAGCATAGCTGATTGTGGTCCTCTTGTGCATCTGCAACCCTCATCTGAAAAGTCTTCCAAACTTGGCTACGATGCACACAAGAAATCAGGTACTTCTTCCATGAAGCGGTGTCCTGCCCACTTCGTTAGAAGCCAGTCCCTCAACAGTCACGAGGTGTCTTCCCAATATTCCTGTAATATGCCCCAAAGGACCAATAAAAATCCCAAGGCAGTTCAGTACCTTAGAAAGCCGTGGGATTTCCCCGTGCAGACCTGCTGGAGCAAGCCCTCCACCGCCCCACAGTCTGAGGGCTTGGAACATTGCTGCCTGCGCTCGGTCTGGGTTATCTGAAGGAGCTTCTGATAGCCTTGGTGGTTTTGGCAAGCTAGAGCGAGTCCAGAAAAGCAACAAATAATTTACTGTTGCTGGTTTTTGGTTTTGTTTTTTTTTTTTTAACATGGGAGAAAACTGCCCAGAGCTGCCTGTTAGACTGAAAGCCTCATCGGCATTGTGCTGCTGCCTATACGTGGCTTCTGGAAAAGTGGCTCTGGCTTTTCAAGTCAAGGTTGTATTCTCTCATGCTGTACACGCTGAAGTATTTGCAGTTAACGTAATGGATGCAGCCAAACATTTTATGCTGGCTGAGGTAGAAGGTAAAGTTTCAGATACTGTTAACTCTTGAGCCCAACATGGTAGAGTAGCAGAAAAACAGCTGTTGGTGGAAGTCATGTTGAAATGCTTTGGTTTTTGCATGCATTGTGAAATTGTTAAAGATATCATGAAATACAGGAAGACAGTGCTTTGTGCACAGAAATGCTAATTTTACTGTGAGAACTGTAGTCTTCAATTTCCCTTGTGATTTCTTTTTTTTAAAGAGAAGCGGTCATGTTACTTTTTAATGCTCATTTTAATATAGAGTACGGTTACATTTACATTCACTTCAGCTTTAGTTGCATTTCAATGTACTTCTACTCAGCCTATTTTAGTCTTAAGTTAAAAAAGTACTAAAAAGCCTTTTTCCTTTTGGTTTTTTTTTTTGCTTTCTTTCACTTCTGAATTACTATACAAATATATATATTTAGCTGCCTGCATTGCCCGATTCACTACGTGTCTGCTAAAGAATTCTAAGGACTAGTAGTAGTTTAATGACCTGCTAAACAGCAGTTCAAGGCAGGAATAATTTGTCACGAAACAGGAGAAAATTAATCATTACTTTGCTCAAGCCTCTCTGCTGTGTCTGTTTTTGGCCTAGCAAGCTAAACAGGAGTCACGGATTCGGATCCTGACTGCGACCCTGAAAGCCGTCACCCTTTTGTTCCCCTCCGTGCAGCTGTGCCGGGAGGTGGTTTTGGCCAACTACTAGTTAAGCTTTTACTACGTGAGTTACAAAATCGACTGGCCGCTCAGGTCTCGCTGGGGACGCGGGTACTCGAAGAGATTACAAAATTGTGTTCGAAAGCATGGGCACAAAAGAAATAATCCTCTGAGTATTTGCTTCACTGGCTTGATTGGTGTGGAAAAGAATGAAAATCGGAGGTAGTGAGATGAGAATGCCAAGGCTGCTTCCCCTCCTGCTTCTCTGCAGCGTGGTGAGGCTTGTTCGAACCTCCCTCTGCTTCCCTGGAGTAGCAGAGCTGGGGAGAGAAGTCCAGATCCTTACAGATCCTTCTACGGTTTCTCTCGAGCACAGTGTAACTGAGCTACGCTGACTGGAGCTAATCCTTGCTGTGAAAACAGGCTGCTCTAGTGTTAGACAGAAGCAGATGAAGTTTGGAGTTGCAACTTCACGGATGTTGCTGTTAAACGGGATAAAAATTGTCAGACAGGTGCAGATCAGCGCGAGGGCTTTGCCCGCCGTGGTGGGGGGGGCGGAATGCCGTGCAAAATCTGTGCTAATATTTCTGTCGCTTGGTTACCCTGACCTCAGGGGTTATCTGAAAGGGGCTCCGAGTGGAATTTTGTTCATTTCCTGAGAGCGCTGCAGAAGCAGCACCATCCAAGTGCCCCTTTTTTAGAAACCCAGCTAACAGAGACAGGCATGCTCCTCTGGTGGGAAATACTGATCCTTTCACTGGGCCGGCTGGGTTTAGGGATTGCGAGTGTGAAACGCTCCTCTAGTACCTCGTAGTGCATGTGACCTGTTTACGTGCTCCAGGGTTATTGAGAAATAACACTTCAAGCCCCCGATGGCAGTAACTGGAGTGTTTCAAACCAATTGCTGGACTGAATCTTGGGCTGGTCGCAGGGAGAGCTGCAGTGGGACTGATGCCGTGGCTCTTCTGTTTCTCGGCCCCGTTCCTTAGTCACCAGCATATAAACTTTGGTGGTGGTTTGGACCAGTTTTTCTTGATGCCCGTCGCTGAATTCGGATTGAAAATTTAGTGTCTCTTAAGGAATGGAAAAAACATCCTTTAAAAAAGAATTAAAAAAGGCAATCTGCCCTAGAGCAGCTGGAACACGAGCAGGCGGCTGGATGTTATTGATACCTCTAGGTGCCTTTAACTGAGATTGCTTAAACGCTTTCCCAAATGCAGTGGGGCTGTTGAAAAAGGATTAGGTGAAGGCACAGAAGTGTGGCTCTCCTGGGGCCAAGAGACAGAGCTGGTGCTGGGAAGAGCTTGTGACTTCTTGGTATGTGGGTACGTTTAGCACAGGACCTAGATCTCGTTCTGAAAGCTTTCTCCTCTAGTTTGGTGCTATGCAAATGGCAGGTTGTGGTCTGGCTGGACTGGCCTAATTCTTGTGGCTCCAGAGTCCCCTCTGCCCTTGCAGGGTTTCCATAGTTCTCACCCGTCTGGTCCCTTTGGAAGTAGCTGAGGTGTGGTGTGCTGCTTCAGGTCCCTCTGAAGAGACGAGCGCTTGCCAGAGCTGGAGCTGATGTGTTGCTTCCATCAGAATGGGCCTCGCTAGAGCTTCCAGTAGGCTTGGATAAAAATTGTCCAGCCCTCAGCTGTATCATACCCAGTGCCTTTTTAAAAACAATACTGAAAACGTCAAGTTTGAGCTACAGTGCATGTCCTCCTTAGAAATACCAACTTCTTTGGTGGAAGTCTTGCTCATCTCTGATGTTTTCACTTACTCCCAAACACAGTCCTGACTGCAACTAGAGTGCCACAATGGTAGTGATGTCGCAGCAAATTCTGGAGGAATTCAGAGGGCCCCTATTTCAGCATCCCTAGAGATGGTAGAAAAGAGGGAAAGATTTTGAGTCAAAATATTGTGAAAGAAGGACTAGGACTAGTTGCCTCTTATTTCAGGGAATTTCAGTCCAGAATTTTCATCAGAAAGTAGTAATTGGTGACACTTAACTCAAAATACGCAAGTGCTGACACGAGTGCCTTTGTAGCTTGCTGAAATTACTGCATGCCTGGCTTTGAAAATCCACCTAAAAGAAATTCTGGAAACATTTAGTTGCCAGATGAACAAATCTATTTGATTCTTCTTTCAGTCTGGCTCTTTTGATGCTGCCAGAGATTAAATTAAACTATGCGATAGTGTCTTTGTTTTTGTTCCAGTCACGGAAAATTTTCTACTATGAGATTTTTTCATTCCCCAAAATATGCTAATGAAGCTTTGACTTGACATGTATGGCTACTGATTTGACTGCTGTTTTGTTTTCTTTCAGCTTTGCAGTGTATGGATGATTCCAGGCCATGTGTTAATGAGGGAAAGTGCATTCCGTATCAAAATGGTACAGGATATTGCAAGTAAGTTGGTTTCGTTTCTAATGAGTTTAATTACCAGTCGTCTTCTAGCCAGAAAGAAAATGGGAATTGTTAAGATTTTCCTATTGGGTGCATTCAGTATAATGATTTTAGCACAGTTGGTGTTTCTTGATAATGCCTTAGTTCTTATCTGTTAGCTTCTCATAACGTAAGAAATCTGGAATTCTTGTTCAGATTTATGGGGTTGGATTTTGTCAGTTTGATTTCTGGTTTCATTAGGTCAGGAAGTGAGGCCAAAGCAATCCTAGAGGTAAAACTCTGTGCGTCGCTTCCAGGCCTACAAATTAAGTTGGAACTTGGTCTCCATCTTATAGCTTGCCTTGCTTTGTAAAGCTTGAGATGCAGTTTGATTACTTTTGTGAGGTTTTTCAGAACTGCTCTGCAGTGTGTGAGTAATACATGGGAGTTGCAAAACCAAACTAACAAAAACTTCCAGAGAAATGTTTTTATTCTGTTTGTTTATTTATCACATAATTGATTTTTGGTAAATGTTGACACCCATCTGTAGTGATGCCTTCATTTTGCCGCTGTGTGGAAAGCTGATCAATCAGGAGCTTTGGTGGAGTGTGCGGTGCCTGGAGAATGGTATCACATCTTTGTTCACCTTTCAAACTGCAGCATTTAGATTTGCTGTTTTTTAATGAAGCGATACTTTGAAAAAATAAATGCTCCTTGTTCATAGGGCTCATTTACTACACCGGCAGTAAATGAATTATTTTCTAAACCTTTTTTACTTCATCGGTGCAAGTTGTGCCATTTTCTATCACGTTCAATCCCTCTTTTCTTCATGCCAGCATTCTTTCAATATTAGTGAATGTTGTCTTGTTAATTTAGCTTGGCTAACACACGGCTCTGCTCTTCAGCCTTTTCTACACATCCATCATCCCTGGCCACAATCTTTAGTTCTTTCTATTAATGTGGTACATACAAGTTGATGTACTTCAATTGCACCTGTGGCACACAAAGGGGAAATCGTAATCTAATTTGAGGTTCTTCTCGGTTTCAAATCAATACCTCATGTGCAGAAAGGCCATAGAAAGGCAAATAATGTAACTTGTATTCCCTGTTGTGTTTTTCACATTTTTAACTATTACTGCTTCCTAGTCTTTTCCTTTCTATGGCTTTATATTGCTGTTAACAGAAACGAGCTCCCCTTCTGAAAAGAAAGCTGGAATTTTTCCTGCTTTTCACTTGTGTTTTAAGACTGGAGCAGGAAATTGTGTGACATCAGTAGGTCTTTCTGATGCATACTTAAGTGTGTTAGTCTGGAGCCGAAGTATGTGGGTCGTTGTGAAGGTAGTAAACAAGACTGATATTGATGCTGGTGCTGCTCCTACCTCCCTAAGGAACTTTTTTCCAGCTTGCATGTCCATTTTAACAGTTTTGGACTGCAAAAAATTTGTGTAGTTGGTTCATCTGATGAATTTCTGTTCAGTGTTTGTAGTACAGTCCGGATCTTGACACATTTACTGTATCACAGTCGCAGCTTTGACCACTTTTTTTTTTTTAAGCACACAGTTATTTTTAATTCTAATGTTGCTGCCTTCCTTTTTGTACAAAGTCATCTCGCAGATCTTAAGCCAGCCCCTCCTTCAAGTAACCTCTTGGTCCCTTTGCAGGTGCCAGAGTACTTGGAAAGGCTAATAGAGACCTGCATGCAGAGATGAGTATGGGCCTGTTTTCTAGTGCTGGCTCAAGAAATCTATCTGTTTTGGGGGTTTTTTCCCCTCTTCAGAAGGGAAGGACAAAATAGCAAAAAAACCCAAACCCTCAGTTGTGGAGACTTTACCTTTAGCAAGCTGATTGTTAGCATCCTGTTTTGGTTTTAACTTTTTTTTCTTTCCTGCTCTATGAGGAACTCTGAATAGGGGAACTTTGTATCTGGTGTAGTAACCTCAATGGCTTTCTGAATTTTTCATGGCTGTGCGAGTAGAAATGTTTTGCTTAGGAAACTGCACGTATTACTAAAGTAGGTGGCTTGGCTTCTAGCTCTGCAGGATCGCTCACTGATTAGCTAAATCTCCACCCCTTCCACTTTTTTCAAGTTTTCTGCAGTACTTCCTCTGCTGGGCAATGAGTTGTTATAATAGGCTCTCTTCCTCTTTCTGTGCCTCCTCTCAGCCAAGTTACTTGTTCTAGTGTGTGGTCGGTCCATCCATAATCTCGCTATCTTTAAGAAACAAACGAACAGCTGAAGGGAGAACCTGCATCAGAAGTAGTGATATGTGATAAGACGTGAGTAACGTAAGCACTGATAAACAGAACATCTAGTCGAGATATTTGGCAAAGCAGCAAGTGCCAGCTGAGCACTGAAACAGCTTTCTTTGTCAGAAAACCCCGTAGAGTCTACTCCATTAAAAGAGAAAGCCAGTTTTCTGTGAAGAAAACTTTATTCTGGGGCATCTGGCTTCTGTTATGGGAACGGCGATTGTGACCCTGTAAGGAAATCGGAGTTGGATCTTTATCAGATTGCTCTTGTGAGCGCCCTTTAAGTAGCTCCGTTCCCCTGGTGACGCTGCTGGCCCATGGCTGTCATTTTGTGGCACTGTTTGATAGAATTACTGACCTCCTTTGACCTTGATTTTTATATTTAGAAAATTACACATTCCTGTGTTTGCATCTTTCAAGGTCAGATTTTTTTTTTTTTTTGGAGAGATTTTTCTGCACCCATTCAGTGACTAGTGTGGTGAGGACACGGATTTCATGCCAGGGGATATGGCCATAGCTGCAGTAGCAGTACAGAGGAGACCTGTCATTCCAAGCTGTTTGGGTCCTGCTTTGACAAAAGGCAGTTTCAGTTTGGCTTTTTGTTGCATGTTGGTGGTGTTGTGGTTTGGTTTGTTTTTTTTTTTTTTCCCCTCCCTCAAAGCATCTCCAGACAGCCTTTTGCAGATTGAGGTGTTAAGGGTGAAGGAGATTTCTGGGATACTCTCATATCCAGCTGAGAGGCAGGATAACAGTTCCTTGTTGCTTAATGCTAATTGTGAACATCACAGGAAAACCCTTTCTCATCTCCCCGCTGCTGGATGACTGGGAAGGTAGTAGTAGGGAGAGTCTGGGGGGATAGTGCAGCTAAATTGCAGTGTTTCTGCAGCTTCAGGCAGGCTGGGGAGGTGTGGGTACAGGGAGCTGTTTCAAGGACAAGCAGAGCAGAGGTTTTGGCAATGCCGGCCTCTGTTTACTGAGCGGGAGAGTCTGCTCTGCTGCAGGTGGATGTGGGACTGGGCAGTCCCTCTGTGCTTGGAGTGGGGCTGAAGTAGAGAATATCTTAATTGTTTTCCCCATGTTTGGAAGCTGTGGCCTCTCCCCTGTGCCCCAGTGCCAGGGAGTAGAAGCAAGGCTGTGCTAGGGAGAGAAGCAGAAGTGAGAAGGGAGTTGGAGTAGGGGTGCTCCAAGGTTTGGGGAGGAAACTGGACCTTGCTGTGCTTTGCAGGCTTTCAAGGTTGGATTTTTTTGACATGAGGACTGTTGCACATCACGTGCTCAAAAAAAGTACGGTGGCAACCGTGGCTGGTTTGCTGTGTTTAGTCAAACGGAGACTGCTGAAGTAGGCTGATGCCTACAGGACAGTCTCCTTCAGCACATCCTTTCATGCCCAAAGCTGCCAGGATCTGTGCAGCTTTGCGTGCTGCTGTGCCCTGCAGTGAGCAGTGTTTTTTCTCACTGTGTGCAGAAGCTTGTGCACACTTCCACATTGCGTGATACAGTTTCTGCCTCTTATCTGCAGGGTGACAACCAGAGGACCTCAAAGCATGCTAAACTCAAAGCAGCAACAGTGTGTCACTAAGGGGGGTTTATCCCAAACCTAACGCCCAGTAATTCCCAGCCTGCTTGCCAGGTTTTTGACCTACCTTTCCTTCCAGCTGGGTCTTCATAAATGAATTTTAACTTGGACTTAAGAGGACTTTTGGGACTGAAGGCAAGATCCTAGACTGCAGAACTGCTTCTGAGACTGCAGCAGATATCTTCTCGGGATCCATCTCGAGAGACTAATCACTCCTAGAGCAGTGAATGGGGAATACCCATAGGAGACCTCGTAGTGGGATAAGGTCTGAGAGTTTTCCAGAGGAGGCTAAATGCAGAAGTTGAAAAGCTGTCCCTTTCTGAGAATGGGCTGCCCTTTCCTCTTCCCTTCTGTCTCCTTTCAGAAGCTAAAGGAGACCCTAGAGACCAGGGCAGAGGAGAAAGGGCGAGTACACACACTTTTAGCTTCAAGTCTGGGAACGGAGTGGCGATTTGAGTCACTCAATCAAAATTTTCTATTGTGATTTACCTGTACAGATCAAAAGCTGTTCAGAGCTCTGATGGATAGAAAAAGCTGAACTAAACCTTGCCTGCTCAGGCTTCGGTCGCTGTTGCTCCTTGATCTGCTGCAGAGCGGTACGCTCTGGAAGTGCTTTCTGTGGACTAGAAACAATAGCTGTGTACTGCTTTAAACGCACAGCAGAGAGGCCATCCCATCCCATAGTTTGTATTCAAAGTATGACGCATAAATGAGAGCCTTGAGACATGGGAAGGAGCGTTTGTAAAGCTAACCAGAGAATCCTGTTCTTCCTCCTGAGAGGAGGTGTAGGTGTGGGAGTCAGAATCCGAGAGCCAGAGGGAAGTCTGGTTAAAATTTGTAGCAAAATAGCTGAGACCCTTCTCACGTTAGTCATCAGACTGCATTTCTCCCCCCCTCTGTTAAAGCATCTTCCAATCAAAGTGAGGGGAGTGTTGGGTTGGGGGGGAGAAGCAAGACTACGAGGAAATTCTTCCTCTCGCGTTTTAAATTAAAGCCATCTGCTTCCTTCTGTGCATCTCCAGATGATATCACTGGGCCTGAATAGGAAACTCCCATGAAAAATCAAACATCTGGAAGAGCGGTTAAAACGATCTATAAGGTGCATTTGAAGAGACTGTTTTGTGAATGTGCCCGAGCAAATATAGTACAACAGATGAGGAAGTTTTTCCAACAAGCTAGAGATATTTTCCAGGAGTCTTTTGAAAGCAAGAGAGAACCAAGTATAGGGAGTTCACATCAGTGTAGTTTAGTGGCAGAAGAGCCAAGAGCGCAGCTTCTGCAAGCCTTCTACCTTCACTGTGTAACCTTAGATTGTTGGAGTGAACGCGGCTTTGTGGATGCTTCTTTTTTGGATAAATACCTTCATTTTGTTTTTACGTCTCTTGTTTAGTTCCATGAGAGCCTGAGCTAAGGCAAATGCAGGCTGGAGCTGAAAAGGGGGAGGAAGAAAAAAAAAAAAATGGGCTGAGCTCTGACTAAAGTATTTGTGCTGGAAAGTAGCCCAGAGAGAGTAAAGGAGAAGCTTTAATTAGAAGCAGCTGCATAGCTGATGTAGCCCACAGGACATTTTCCCATTTCAAACTCTCTAGCTTTCAGAAATCATGATTTGAATTGAGTTGTATGTGAAATTTGTTCTTAAAAGATTAAATTCCTGTTGAAGTAGGTTAAGAGACCTCATGTGCTTCCAGAAAGTGCCAGAACAAACTTCATCTTCCTGTTTCTGTTTCTGAGTGCTAGATGGAAAACTGAGGAGAAACAGTGGCTTTTATTTGGAAAAGTTTTGGTTTCCTGTTCTGAGCATGTCATTTGGAGCTGACACAAGCTGCTACGATTTTAAGCTGCTCTGTAGACAAGTGGCTTTTTTTTTTTTTATTTTTTTTTTCTTTTCCCCTCGCTCCCTCCTAAAGAGAACTTGAAAGAGTAGGTTGGGATGAGAGCAGAGCAGGGGTGGTGGGAAGCTGGAGTTGCTGTTTAGGATAATCATATCCTTTAAAGAAATTTGGACTTAGACCCCGCTTTTCCAGTTTTTGACTCTATTTTTAGAGAAACAATGCGGTGCCCAACATGAATCAGGGGCAAATATTTGCAGTATTGTCTACACCAGCATTTAGAACTAAATTACTGGTATTTGTGCCTAGAAATGTTGATGACAGGAGAGATGGTTGAAGATCTGGACTGTAGGTTTTTTGTTCTTTAGCATTCAAAAAGGATTGCACTGAATTGCTGGAGGGGGAAAATTGCATAATTGTGTGACCAAGCACTTCTCCAGGAGGAGAACAAAATGGTGGGTACAAGGGCCGTGTATACCTGACCTACTGTCTTTCCACGGGCAAGCACGTTCCCTGTGGCATATTCTATTAGTCTTTGTGCTTCCAAATATAAAGAGCTGAACTTAAAAGAGTTTTTGCTGTTCCCTGCTGGAGTACTCCCTCATGTTTTTCTGATTAGCCACAGAAGATACCAGAACAAGCCTGGTCTTGGAGTGCTCTTCAACTTTGTACCACAACATTTGTGTACGAAATGCTGGGCCGTTTGTGGGTGATGGGTCTGAGTGTTGTCTTAGAGCACAGGTCTCAGCGTTCCTTTTAAATCATACCAGCAATAATCAGTGTTTAGGCTCCCTCCTCCCTGTTACCAAGGGGCAACAGTAAATGCACTTTCCAGTATCCCTGAGTGTTGGGGCTACAGGAGAGAAAGCCCGTTTTGATGGTTTGTTTGCTTGTGGATGAAACATGAGGTGTTCCTCTAGACTTTCCAGTTTGTTTGACAGCCTTTCAGTGAAAAAGTACTTTGGGACTTTTCTTTTAGGTATCTTTTGGTTTATTTTGTATTTGTTGGAGTGGTGGGTGGTGTTGGAAGACCTTGTTTGCCTGATGGGATGCCCTAGGTGGGGGTCCTGTGTAGTTCTGCTTGTTCGTTCTTTCTTTCCTGAGAAAGAGAACTATAAATGCACGGCCTGTGCTGTTAGGCCGAGGAGCTTGGTGTACTGGGGACGCCGAAGTCTGCTGAGCTGCACAAAACCCCCATCGTTGGCTGTGGTGAAACCAGAAGGAATCACTATAATGAAGTCTTGTGAGCTTTCTGAGACCGAAGTTCAAACTGACTTCACACATTCATCAGCTGCCTAGAGCTGTCCAGAAACGTGATTTAACTGTGGCTCTCCAGCTGGGCTGTGAGCGGGGTTGGCCAGGGCGCTGTGTGCAGGCCCGAATGCCGTGGGAGTCGAGCAGTCCTCCAGCTTCTGGCACAGCTGGCTTTGCTGGGTGCCAGATTTCGCTGGGATCGAGCTCTTACAAAGCCGTGCTGTAGCCTGCTGGCGCTTGGACCGATTTCTAACCCGTATCGAGGAGGGATTTGCGACGTTAAAGCAAGCATATGGAGCTGCTAGGGTTGAGGCCCAGAGTACCCAAAGATTGGTACTCTCGTGGGACGTGGCGGCAGCCCGCGCTGACTGACAGCCTTCAGCTGGTATGCCAGGGATGGCACAAGAGGCAGAGGATATTCTGCAAGTGGTATTGTCTCGGGATTTGTAACTATTAATCCTGCCTTGCCCTGCAAATACTCTGCTTTCGTGTCCGTTCTGGGGTACGAAGTTGAAAGTATTAAGGTATGGTGAAAGGAGCCTGTTCTGGGTGTGGGGAATGGTAAATTGCACATCTATTGCATGACTTTCCTGCTTTAGAGGTATGGCTAAAGCTAGTTAATAAATTTTAACATGAGAAAAAACAGTTGTGGTCATCTAGTAATGACCCCTTGCGTAACTCGGATAATAACCTCTGCGAGTAGCTGTGTTTGAACTAGCGCGAGTGCTCTTGCGGAAACAGCCAATCCTGGTGTTCTTCTAAACAAGCAGGAGTGATGGAGAAATTCCACTGCAACCTGAAATGCATTGTTCAGTTTTCACTCCGCTGCAGGGAGGCTGTGTGTAAGTCTGTCTGTAGATAAACATCTTACCCTATTGCTAATTTAAATTTGTCTAGCTTGAACTTTTAACTGCTCAGTTCTGTTGTCCCTGCATCTTCTAGATTGGGAATTACTGTTAAATCCAAGTTTCTTTGTGGGTACTCAGAGCTTTTGATTAACTGTCTCCTTCCCTTTTCCCTTAGATGGACCCACCTGAGCTTTTCATTGTGTCAAGAGTTTTCTATTAATCATTACTGTTGGCTTCTTTGAACTAATTTCAGCTCTTCCTTCTTAAAGAGCAGACACCAGAACTGATGTAATGGTTGTGCCGTGCAAGTATTAGATGTAGCATCATCTCGTTTACTACTCCTTGATATTTGCTGCTCGTACATCCAAACTATTCCTGGCCAAACCGTCACGCTAGGAATTCCTGCCCAGCTCACTGTTAGGCACCTCCAGAGCAAATCTGTCCTTCCGACATCCGTCTCCTGGTTTGAGGAGGATGCTGTATGTGTCTTGTTTCTCGAGGTGCGATTGCCCAGTGCTTGAAGTGCACTTTGTGTGCTGACTGCCTTGTTAAGCAGTTGTTGCTACTCTCTATCAAGAGCTTGTCTTCCCTCTTACCTGCACGTTTGACCAGCATTGATGTTTTCTGTTGTTATTCATTGAGAGAAGCATTGAACGGCATAGGAACAAAGGGAGATCCCTGTAGTATTCTGTTTAAAATACAGCTTTGTGACTGTTCTTTGATTTTTTTTAAACTGATTTTTAAGGTCTGTCCAGTTAAGTGTGGGTTTTGGTGTTTTGTGGTGGGGTTTTTTGGTTTTGTGTTGTGTTTTGGGTTTTGTTTATGGGGTTTTGTTTTGTTTTTCTCTTTTAATCCACATACACTTTTAAGTATGGAAAAGGTGGTCTCTTTACTGCTACATTCTTGTCTGAGGGCTAATTAGAAACTGTGGTTTTTTGCAGTTGGAATCTCCTCCTTTGGATTTGAATAATTCATTGATTTAATAATTGCACCTATCCTGCTCTGGGACAAAGCATGACTAGAGTTCAGCTCGGAATTTTCTGCAGTGAAATACACATTCTCTCAAGCTGTGTGTGTCTTGGGTTACTTAGCAGTTAAAGCATGCAGCTGTGTGGTATGGAAAAAAACCAACCTGCAAGCTGACAGTCTTGTTCTGTTTGTTAGGTGTTCTTTTTATCCCTCGTATACTCTTGCAGCTTTCTGTTACCTGAAAGAAGCAAATGGAACTGTGGGTGACACAGAATTGGGGGTTGCAGTCTTGCTTGCCTGGGTCCTGTATGGCTGGAAGTTACATGGAAAATTTGTAGTACAAAGGCCAGTTAAAAGATGGATTGCAGCTGACAAGTGTAGTCAGACTGTATTGACATAAGTTTAGGTTAGACAGAAATAACTGCAATTATTCTGCAATCACAAATCTTTGTATAAAATATTGCCCTGGTTGTAGATAGTGTGTGTGTACTCATTTTTCTGTGGGAGACAGAGGAACAATGACCTTGTCGTTAGGGTGCTAGCCAGGGGCGTGGGAGACCTGACTTCAGTGCTTGTGTTGCTAGTTGAGCGCTGGCTTCAGCATGTCACAGTCCCAGATGTACTTATCAACAAGAGGATAACAGTATATTCCTGTCTCACGGGAGTGTTGTGCAGAAAGATCTGCTCCAGATCTTCAGGCCCTCAGACGCAGTGCATTTGTACAAGGTTTATAAATGTTTGGGAAGATGGATAGTACCCGGTGCTCATACGCGTTATTACTGCAGCTGCTTGGTTTTCTTCTAAAAAAGGATGTTTATTAGAATGGGAGTAGGTGCAAGGAAATAATTGCTATTCAGCAGCTCTCTAACGGTTGGGCTTTTACTGAAGCTTTGAAGGGAAGTGCGACAAGTTCCTGCATCTGATGTAACTCTGTATGCGGTAGTTAGTTATTTATTTTCTTTTGTAAGGAGCGATTTCACAACTCGAACTTAAGTTTTCAGTGGTCTCATTTGGGATAATCCCAGAGGAAGGCCCTGTTACATCTGTGAGGTTAGCAGTTAGGTCTCTTAGCGTTACCGTTAATTCTGGCAACTTCCAGGACTTTCAGTGGTCATGGGACTTTATTCTTGGTATCTTCCCAGGACAGCAGGTCTTGAGGTGAGCCTGCTGCAAGTAATTTCTTCTCTGTTTCAGGTGTCGAGAAGGCTTTCTTGGAGACTACTGCCAGTACAGAAACCCCTGTGAAAGCAATACCTGTAAAAACGGGGGAACTTGTGAAACCACGTCTCTGATAGGAAAGGCCACCTGCAAATGTGCTCCAGGGTTCACGGGAGAGGATTGTCAGTACTCTGAATCGCACCTTTGCTACGTGTCCCAGCCCTGCCGGAACGGAGGAACTTGTCATCCCCACGGCCAGGATACGTACGAGTGTGTCTGTCCTCCAGGTTACACAGGTGAGGTTCTGCATTGGTACCTCCAGATTCCCTCCTTTGGGAACTGCTTCATCCTGGAATGTTCTAAGACGGTTGTAATACGCTCTCAAACTTACTAGCTCCAGCACAGGAAATGAGAAGAAGTCTAAGTGACTTCATGCCCAAAAAAAGCAAAGCGCCGTAGGGAATCAAACTCCCTGCCCTGTACACGTAAGCAGAAAGACATTTAGATCTTGTGGGGCTGTCCACATGGGAAAACTGACTGCAGAAGCTGCTCTGGAGTCGCTGTTATGCTCCGAATTCAGAGTCTACATTCTAGAAAAATGGAATTAAATTTGTTCAGCAAAATCTTTCAATGGGAAAACTGTATTTAGGTGCCTGAGGGGAAGCATGGAAACTCGCTCCCTCCTTTCTTGAAGGGGACATAGAAGAAGAGTGACTGTCAGTGTGTAGTATGGGGGTCATGGGTTATTTTTATAAATCATAACATTCTATATCTTGCTGCTACCCTGTTAATAAAATTACTTCATACAGCAATGACAAATTGATTTTCATTTCAAATGTAATGCTGGAAAATGCAGACATAAATTTCACTGTTAATAGTTTTAAGATGCAGTACACTAATCATTTTGAAGTAGCATGAAGAAAATACTCTTTTTCCCTAGAAGTAACTTTTTATTAACGGAGTGCTCTGTCTTGGTCCTACAGGAAAGGATTGCAAATGGATCGACGCCTGTACATCTCAACCTTGTGCCAATGGAAGTACATGTACTGTATCTGGAAATAAGTTCTCCTGCATCTGTCTGTCTGGCTACACCGGCCAGAAGTGTGAGATAGATGTGAATGAATGTGCCACGCCAGGCCTTTGTCAGCACGGTGGGACCTGCGTCAATTTGCCCGGGTCGTACCGATGCCAGTGCAAACCAGGCTACACAGGGCATCGCTGCGAGAGCGTCTACGTGCCCTGTTCCCCGTCGCCCTGCATGAATGGAGGAACTTGTCATCAGACGAGCGACTTTACTTTCGAGTGCAACTGTCTGCCAGGTAAATGATGCTTCTTCCAAGCACTTGCTTTTGCAGTCGTGTCACCGTTTCCCTGTGTTCTTCTGAAAGCTGCTCTTGGGGTTTGTGTGTGATACCGGTGTAATGTAAGGCTGAAGGGAGGAATCTCTGCAAGGTAGGAAGCTCTGATACACTGTTGATTTCTGAGGGACAGGATTTCAGAATATGGAAAGGAAGGAAGGGGAAGAAGACTAGAAATGACAGATTTCTTTGAAACCCCTTTAGAGGCAGAGAATCAAATAGGTAAGAACTGAGGTGGATTCGAGGAGATTGGGGTATATCTGATGCCTATTTGGAATGCAAAATTCCGTATATGTAAACCTTTAAAGTACATAGTTTTGTGTAACTACAGGCCACAGTTAACTACAGTGCTTGAATGAAGATGAACATGGGTATTTCTCCTCAGCCTTTACCCCTAAAACAGGTTCTGTTTGCTCCCTTTTTCTCTTCCAGTTCCTCCAAATCTTACGAGATATCATTTCCAACTCGCCACTCCCTTTTTCTCCTGTAATACGTCCAAATAAGTTATACTTGCTTGTTTTCTGATGCTGTTAGCTGCCCTGAGTTCATCCACAGCAGGGGCGATGTGCTTACTCAGGTTCATTTGCTGTATATTTTTTTTCCTGTGTCAAGCTGGGCTCCAATCACCAAGGCACCCGCCTCTAAAAATGGCCATACGTCACCTGGTTGGGACCCCGGTGGTCTCATCCTGTCCTCTGCTTCTCCTCATCCTCTTACCATGCTTACCACTGGGCAGGACTAGTTATCTTTGCATTTCAGACTCCTTTTTAGGGTGATTATTTTTTTACTGAGTAATTTAGATCATGGGAAACTGTTTGGAAATGCTGTTGACTAGACTTCCTACTTAAGTGTATTGCAGTTTGGCACACGAACGCTTGGTGTGTGGTAACCTAGAAAAATAAACTTTCTTCCCTTAAGCATTTCTCTGTTGTTATTTATCTGAAAGAGGTAGCTGCCGTAAGCTGTTTAGGATGAATGTAGGGTGACTGCATTCTCGTGAGGATCATCTGGAGTTACAGGTAGGTGCAGAAAGAGCATGTAGAACTTCTGAAAAATACTGTCTTTCTGGAGACCTTTGTCTTGAAGCGCTGGCTCAAATAGCCTTAAATGTACATTGCCAACCTTAGCTAGTGCCTGCACAACAACTTTCTGGGTTGTCTGAGCAATCATGTGACTTTGAAGAATTTAGGAAAGTTGGTCTTAAAATAGAAGGATGTATCATCTTTATTTTTGTGTGAAAGCAACAATGCTTGAAGAAACAGTGCTTGAAAGTACAGAGAAAATGCCTTATCTTAATAGTAGCTCCCAGGGTATTTACTGCTTTTCTGCTTTATATCTTTTTGAAATGACATTTTGAACTAACTGCCTCTGGATTGATCAGAAAGTCCAGAATTTTCTTAGTCAGATCTCTTTAGGCAGTTCAAAGCATTCAAGATCTGACACAGAAGCAGTGTTGTGGGGGGAAGAGGAGAGGAAGATGACTTTTGTAGGACTTGATCCTGTAAAGTTGATAAGACGGTTTGACTTCATGACTCTTGCAGGGGCACGAGACTGGGTAGGAGCACATTTTCCCCTAGACAAGTGTGTGGGCTGGCTAAAGTATCGTCAGGAAATGAAAATGAGATTACTATAGTAACAGTTACACACCCACACTGCTCACACACGTTTTGGATTATTAGCTGCTTTTTCGGACTTGTTACACAACGTGTCTGGTGGGGGTGAGTTAATGTGGCTTTGAGAGGTTCGCTGCTGTATTTCCTGTATTTGTTTAGGTTGGCCATGCTGTTTTGCTGGGTCGATTTTTAAAACGAGTCATTTGAAAAGCAGCAAAAACAGAAAGGTTGGAGAGGCCAAAATGCTTATGTTAAAATCTTTGATAAGGGCAAGGCACCCAAGCCATTTCTTCCCCTTTTAGTCAGACACGCAGCACAAAATTCCTGAAGTGCTGGAAGAGGTCCTGTCTGGGAAGGAAAGGTCGACAGAGAGGAGAGAAGAGAAATGGTGGCCTGTCACACCCAGGGAAGACATGAACAAGGCCTGCTCATCTGGAAGAGAGTGCCAAGAGTCTGGACTAGAAATTCCTCTTTAGACTCATTCTCTGAATTGGAGCAATGCCGATGATACTGTGACTATAAATGGAATTGCTCTAGCCCTTCCTTCTGGACTGCCTTCAGATGTTACCATAGCTCAGCCTTATGGCCATAGAGGCAGGAAGCAGTTACGTCTTGAACTGCTGGAATGGGTTTTGATACAGTTTTGCTTCTTGTGACCTGTGAAACTGCTTTGAAGAAACGGATTGTGCCCAAGTAGCCATTTGAGCATAATTAGGTTACTCCTGGCCTGGCTTCAAAATAAGTTCTTGTTTCCTGTAGATGTTTTCTTTGCCTTTGAGTGAATTTTGTTCTTTGTAAATACAGATACATGACAACGAGAACTTGAAAATACAAAAAAACCCTTTACAACCTGGAGTTACACACCATGGCAGCTTTTTCTACTGCAGTGCAAGTACTGTTTATGTATGGTGTAGTCAAGCTGCTCTTTTAAATTCTTAGGCTCTCATTTCACTTTTGGATTTACACAAACAGATTTGCATTAGGTAATTCATGAAGCCACGTGTCAGAAGAGGTCAGTGCTTGGTGGCAAGCGTAAGTGAAGAGTTACGTATACTGTCAGTATTACATCTGTATGAAAAGTAACATTATTTTCTACCCCTCTAGTGTAATCACTTTACCTCTGTGCTTTGTTGATTAAAAACAAGATTGTAGACAAGTGAGCACGTTAGGTCAATCGTAACAGTCGTAAAAAGAAATACTTCTGAGAGAGACTTAACCTGAAGCATTAGCAACTCCTTTAAATATAAGAATGAGGTTGTAGTTATAAATATTTGACAAAAAAGGAGTTCATTTGGCAACTAACCTTTAATGGAATGTTAAACAAGTCAATAGAGGAAGTTCTTAGCTGGGAAAGTGATTATTCATTGTTATCCATCAAAATAATTACCCATTAACTAAGATAAGGACCCTAGGGAATTCCAAGGGCTTGTTCAGGAAACGATCTGTCAGGCTGGAGCAGGCTGTTTATGAGAGCTGGAACACTTCCTGGGAAGAGGAAGTAACCTCACGCCGGTTGGTAGCGGAACGGCGCGCTGCACCGCGCGCTGAGCATCGTCCGCCCGGGCTGACGGGTGGGCTGCAGCTCCCATCATGGGGAAGACCCCTCTTGCTGGGACTGAGAGATGAGCTGCTGTCTGCGTGCTGCGAGGTTCTGCACGGCTGCAGTCCCGGGGTGCCAGGTGGAGTGTGTGCCTCTGCTCGGGGTGAGCTGGCTCTCCTGCGTGGAGTAGCCCATCTCATGTGTTTCCAGAAGCTGAGCCATCAGGGTTGCACGCAGGCAGCTGCTGCTGGGCACCCACTGTGCAGAACCTTACTTCTCTGTTAAAATGATGTGGGTCAGTTTTAGCATTCTTGTGTTGAGATCCCTAATATCTTTTCAGCAGGCCCTAAATCTGGCAATAACTTTGGGTGTAATTTCCTGGTCCTGTAACTAATTGGTCCTGCAGAATGTCTGAGATGTAATTTATAGGTTGAAATAAGGTTAAGGATTAAGATTGGAAGAGAATTGGATGTGATGCTCTGGAATGGGGTGGAGATTTTGGATGACATAGGAGTAAAGTTATCTGCTTCTATCCGTCTGCGTACTGGAGGAGGAGCAACATGCTGTTAGCAGTGGGAACACTTTTCCCCTTGAGGTTCTCATTCCTTAGTTTGCTGTGCTTGGAGATGCAGAGCAGAAGTCAGGATATGTATTGCAAACTGTTCTCTTGGAGGAAGAGAGCGAAGGACAAAGTGTGAGTCCCAGCACAGGGGGGGAACAGGAAATGGTATTAGGTGTCCAAATACATCAAAACAGTTAACTCTTTGGCTTTTAGAAAAGTCAGCTTGTGTAACTGCAAAATTAGATCCTGGGACCCAGCTTAAGAAAACTTCACATGTCTCAGTGTGACTTAATGCTTGTCGTGCACAAACATAGGTGTGTTGTCCCAGACACCCATGACTCCAAAGGACTGATTTTTAAGAATGAAAGCTAAACTGCACTAGGATGGTTTTATATACACATTGAGCAGATTGCAATGTAATTGTGAGCTGTACTTGAAGAGGACACAAAAATCATGCCTTTACAGACGGTAGATGTTCTGAAACTAAGCCAAAGTTGTTCTTCAGAGTAAGACAAATTAAAAGGGAATTTGGGAGTTGGGAAGTTGCCAAAAAGGAAACTTGTGTTTTCTTCAGCTGTGCACTCAAAATAGTGCCGTCTTCACCAGTTCAACCCTTCTTGATTCCCTTTCCCTGGGAGAGATGTCTTTTCACTGAGCACACTTGGCTTTGTGTCATTTCTCTTGAACCTTTTACTCCATAGCTTTTTTTTTTCTTCTAAAGATTTGTTTCTATTCTGTTGTCACAAGTGGTATCTTCCCACTTTTACTGTGGGATTAATGGTTTTCTACATTTGCATGAGAGGCTTGAGGACCAGCTCCTAGATGGTAGCATAGCTGGTTAAAATGTGAAAGTGTACAATGGCTTCATGAGGTTTTGGTATTGAGGTGACTTCCATGTTTTATTATTACTCAGAATCATTGGGTCTCTTTAAATCTGTGTGCAGTACAGTGAGTTTTAAATAAATACCTACTGTTACGAATTTGTTTACTAGAAAGTAGGGCAAGTCTTCACATTGTCCAAGCCGAAAGGGTAATGACTTAAACCTTTCGTGTTTGTGGTTCTGGGTGTATTTCTATGCTGATCACGTTGCTGGCATGCGTGCAGTCTGTGGTCAGTGGGATGATTTTCCTCAAGCTGAAAATCGAGCTGATAGAACACCCCCATCAGCTTTTTTATGAGCCTCTGGTCAGGCATGGTAGCTTTATACGGTTTTAAACATAGTGATCTGATATTAATTGTATTCCTTGGTAATTGCTCCTCAGCACCTCTGACAGGAAGGCACTGCTGTGGTGATTAGGATTCATTTTAACCTTGTCTACTGCCATGAAATTTGCATGATTGTGGGTGAAGGTGGGAAAGACTTGAAGGGACAGGGTAATATTGTGGGTCTTTTTATTTATTTGTTTATTTTTCTTTTATGTTGAGTTTGTTCTTCCTTGCTGGATGGATGCTAATGCACTTGATACAGTTTGGCCACACCTCTCAGCTTCTGGCTCTTACCTGTAGTATTGGAGAAGTTCAAGCACTGGGAATGCATCTGAATCATCTCAAGTTTCTTGAGAGTAGTGGTAGTCTGGAGAAACTGTGTCAGAGCTTTACAGTTCCAGTCTCATCTGCCACACAGCATGATCTGTGTTGGACCAGATGTTGCTTAGGAGGTCTATGTGACTTGACACAGATGTTATGGAAGCGTCTGGAACAGGGCATCAAAAGTAGAGGGGTTAAAGCATAATTTTGGATGAGAGGACTGTGTCATGTTAATACTACGTTCCAAAGCAGTGAAGAGGCAGAGCTGATGCTTTTAATTAACGTGTGTGTTCTGGAATCATTTACTTCACGCTAGCATGCATCCACTTGTGCTTTGATAAACAGCTCTCTCATCCAGCAGAAATAACAGGTTTATTTAATGAAGCATGAAGTAAATAGTAGGGGAAATTGAGAGGCGAGATGGATTATTGACAACTCCCTTTCCTAATGTTCCTGCTTCTCCTTATTTGAAAGGAGAGGGAGATCTACAAAGGATAAAAATATCCTTTGCCAGTGTGGCTACATTCATTAGGAGCCTGGATTTTCACCAGGGAGGGGTGTCTGGTTTCTTCTGCTTTTCAGTCAGGGTTTAGTGTTTAAGAATTGCGTGGGTTGTGGCTGATTTGTTGATTTAGTGACTTGTCTAACACTGAAGAGGGCCAAATTGGGAATTTGGAAGCTCCTTTTCCAATTGTAGGTGATCTTTCCTCAAAATAGCCAAGGCATATGAACTATGCTGAGCTATTCATGAAGTGAACACCAGGTACTTTTCTGCCTTGGGAAAAACTTATCCTGGCCGATGCGCTAACTGCTGCTTGGTGGGCAGTGATGAGCTTACTTCACAGTAAACTATAAATGTATTGGGCTTCACTTTGTTTGCTTTGAATGACAGCGCTCATTAATCATAAGGAAAAAATATCTTTGTCTTTTCGGTTGTGAAAACCTATTTGGCCATCTACCCACAGTGGTGTACTGCATTAACTGTGTAATCTGACCTGTATGCTATCAGCAAAGGCATTCAGCAGGGTCTCTGGTCAATGTGCTACGTTGAGGGTCACTAGGATTAGGTTCACAGGGTGAGTGTTAAAGGGGAAAAAAAAAAAAAGGGAGGAAGCTGCATGAAGGGTGAATTCTTCTCAAGAGGCTGGAAGCCCGCTTCAATCTGCTGTGTTTCTGCTTTCTCCAGGTTTTGAGGGAAGCGTCTGCGGGCACAACGTTGACGACTGCCCGAATCACAACTGCCAGAACGGGGGGGTGTGCGTGGACGGCGTCAACACGTACAACTGCCGCTGCCCGCCACAGTGGACAGGTGCGTACGAGGGAGGCTCGCGCGGGGCTTCGGGCCTTCACCCCACCGTGCGACTGAAGCTGCGCGTGGCTGAAAGCAGCTCAAATGTCAGCAGAACCTTTAAAAGAAAGCGGTTTGCATCAGAGCCACCCCAGCGGAGGGCAGTTTCCCTCGCAGCAGGCAGTGCTGCGGGTCTGTGTGCGTGTGCCCGCGGCAGACGGGTACTGTGATGCGGCCTGACTGTCAGAGCTGCGCTTCTGCTTGCCTGGGTTAGTTTGTAAGAGGATGTGTGTTTTCCAAAAGCACAAAACGTGGCTTTGCTGTTACGGGTGCCTGCATATATCAGTGCTTTACTGTGGCATTTGGGGGTATTTTTAATCTGGGATAACAATCTTCATGTAGGCAATCGTAGTGCTGCTGAGGAACAGGGCAAATCTGAAAGGAGGCATGGGTGGGAGAAAGGGAGGGAAGAGAAGAAGGTATGTAAGGGAAGCTTATGTTTTTGCTACTGTTATTTTCCTGCTGTGGCTGATTTTTATCTGGAGTTCTCTGACTTGCAAATCTACTGTTGCTTTGTAAATGAGTCTGCTTTACTCTCAGTCTGTAGGGGGAAAAAGTGTGAATTTCAAGAAAGTGTTATGCATGATGTAAAGAAGCAGCTTACAGGAAATTCAGTGTCATCTTTAGTCACAAAATGTCTCTGTACCTCAAAAATAAACAAATACCTCCGGTTCTGGGGTGGGTTTTTTTGAGTCATACTAGTCACTCTTAGCTGGCACACTTTTTCAGTTGAATACAGTTTTGCACTTTTTTCAAAATCATCGATAAAAACACAGCCCTAAAACTTGAAAACTGAGATATAGACTCAATTTGCATTTCTCCTTTATAAAGTAAATTGGGATAGTTGTTTTGGAACAAAGCTTGAACTATCTTCTAATGTTCTGAAGAACCTGTAGCACTTTTTTTTTTTCTACCTAGAAAATACTGTGTTTGAAACCAGAACACCTTTAGTAGTTGGTAGTTCAGACAAATGCACTGTGAGGAGGTTGATTACTAGAGACCAGAGGTTTCGTGTTGTTCTAGCTTTTTTCCTTGGAGAAAATCATTCTCATAAACTGGTTGTCATTAACTGCAAAGGAGGCTGCCAGTTAAAAACCCTCATTAACTGAACTTCACTTAAGAATGTGTAATTTTTTAAGAACCACATTAAGAAGTGAAATGCATCATTGCTTGCATAGCTCTTTGAAACTAGGTATAAGTAGGAGAAAATGAGTCCTCGTCTTAATGAGCAAATACCCTTGCTTCTGTATTGCTTTTGTCTATATGTCCTTAAAGTCTGCAGAAAATGAAACCTGCAAAGGAAAACGTGAAGAGATGTTGGGTGTGGAGCCAACAGCCCTTCAGTGACCCCTAAAATCTTGCTCCATGCCACAGAAATTGCAAACCTTGTTATGGCTTCTAGCATTTGTCAGTAGTAAATTAATCTCAGGCTTATTCTTGAAACATAGAGGATCACGAGCGTGTACAGTGTGAGTATATAATCTACAAGGGATTATTTTGCTCTGCAGAGGCATTGTAAATTTAGCTTGGCTTACAGGATTTGAGTGGACAGCTGCTGTCAACTAGGGATAACTTCTGCAACTCACCTGGAAAAGACCTTGCTGGTAGTAGTCTGTATTCTGTTTGGGTTTGTGGTAGATTGTCTCTGTGATTAACCACTGAAGTTCTTTGCAGTGCAGTTGTGGTGGTTCCCTCTCTGAACCTCTTATGGGCTCTGACTGACTAGCATTGGGAAAAATCATTAGATCCATGTTGTGACCTGGTCTTGTGCCATCTTTCTTCTCTGTGGACAGTTTCTCCAGAAAATCTTGTGTGCGTGAAGGATGCTTCCCTTCAGTGAAACCCTGGAGAGAAAGAGGAACTCCCCGAGCTTTATGTTCCTGTGGCTTTCTAAAACAATTAAATGGAATGGGCTTTCTGGGAATTTCCTTTGTTAATGGTGCAGTTAAGGTTAGCAGTGCAGGAGTGGTTTTCGATGATGGCTTCTTAAGAACACTGACTTTCTAGACTTCAAGAATCAGGTCAGCTTGGAACTAAAACAGGTCTCGCTGTTTAGGAAATGGGAGCTTGGCTGTTTGGACAATCAATGTTAGAGCCTTTGGGGAACTGAACTGTCTTGTCTGAAATGAACCAGTGCCGGTTTCGGTGTTGAAACTAAAACATGAGTAATTTCAGAAGTAGCTATGCATGTTCATATAGATGTATGTTTGACACGTGTAGGACAGTAGTAGCCGTGTGCACCCCCAGGATGCCTTAGAGACAGCCATTCCTCTGCAGTGTGACTGCTCATCTGAGTGGCCCCTGGAGGCCAAAGGCTCACGATGGCAATGGAGGGCTGTGTTTGGAGACAGAATTCCTTATGTTGCTTTGCTTGAAAGCCTGTGCAATGAAATGCTCTTGGCCAGCTGGCCTTTAAGAATTCATTTATTGTATCTGTAGTATTTCTTTTCCCAAAAATGCTTGTGCAGGTGATGGCTTATGACTCCCCAGCATCCTGTCCAGTTCCACAGTGAATGCAGCCTTGTGGTGTGAGGGGGCAAATGTCTTGCAAGTCACCTGAATGTCTTTTGTTGTAATGTGGTCCTGCAGGTCATCCCAGCAGTGACTGTCATCTCAGTAGAGTTTTCTTAAAGAAGCTTGTTTCCCTCAACATACTTCAATCCCTTCTCTATATTCTCAATTGGAGACCAAGAAGGTGCAGGATAATGATGTATGTTGAGGGGTCACACTGAGGCAGGGCACAAAATAGGGAAGGTAGATGGAGGACTGCTAGAACAGTTGGGAGAGAGATGAGTTTACAAGGTGAAACTACAGCTGATACTGACAGGAGCAAACTACAATTAAAAAAATCAGTTACTTGGCAATGAGGAAACGCTGTGTAAGTGCAGGTCCATCCTTTGTGCAAACAGGGTTTATAACACTGTAAATCATCTCTGAGGCAAGCGAAGAGGGGAGAGCTGAACAAACAACTCCTTCGTAGCGTGTCCTGATAAATGCTCAGAGCTCAACGGTGTCAAAGTGTGAGTGAACACTTCAGGAAATCAGGAGCTTCTAATGAAGAGTTTGAGGTTAGAGGACATTGCGTGCTGCTTAAAAAGAACAAAACCAAAAGGGCCCACATATGCATGTTTATAAGTAAACATCAGCCAAAATTGAAAGTATGTTAATTTTCTAAAAATACTTCCCAGCGTAGATGTGCTGTCTTCGTAATTACTCTGCTGCAGTTTCTTCTCTCAAATACTTACTTGTCAAGTAATCTTGGAGAAGTTTAGTTTGGTCTGTTTGTAGTTTTTTTAGTCTTCAGTCTTTACGCTGTGGGTGATGAGCTGGCATGTTTGTTAATATAGTTTGTGCTTCATGGCATAGAGAAAGCAGTCCCATTCCTTGCCAAAAAAAAAAGCAAGAAGCTGTACTGCATCCAATGAAGCATAGTTTTGTGTAAAGTAATATTGAAGCATCCTTTACTGAAACAGAATCTGTCCCAATTCCTTTTGGTAACCATCTGCCTCTTGTAATTCCCTGACAGGTGGTAAGCTGAACTACATAACTCTGCATTTTTTTTATTTTTTTTTTAATTTTTTTTCCTGCTTGCTGCTAGAATCTAGCTTTTGAGAGACCGTTTGCTTTCAGTCTGATTTCCCACTCCTCAAACAGAGCTCAGTGCTCCTTTTTTGTTGAAGTGTGTGCCTCCTCTTTCTCATTTTGCTGCTTTTTCCGGGAAGATAAAATCTTGCTTTTCAGAAACAATGACGAGAAATTCCTGCTGTCACTAAAGTTTTTGTCACCTTCAAAGTTCTCATATTTCATATGATTATAGTGATTGTCAACCTCATAGACTTGTAACTGGCAAGACGGTCTTGGATCTGTTTGGGTGAAACTGCCCCAGATCTTTCCTGTTGCTGAATGTTAACTGATTTGTTTTGTTTGCTTGTTTAAGGATAACTTTTATCTTGTCCCAGGCTAAATCCTTTGTCAGAACCAGTGTGTTTTGGACCCTTTCAAGGCACGATGTTGCAGATGTGTAACAAAGCTCACCTTTTCTTGGAAATAGATTGAGATGCTTTTGTGAAAGACTGTCTATTCCTCTTTGCGTGGCAGGCCAGAGAATTTGGTGTATTTCAAGTGTGATTTGAGTCAAAATTAGCCGAAAATCCTGGCCGATGTCTGTGCCATGTGAAGACTTCTGCTTTATGCTGCTGTTCTGCAGCAGTTAAATCAGCCTGATGGGCTCACTGCGGTCTGAGGAGGAAGGTGTCTTTGCCTTGTCTCCCTTTTCCCAGCCTCTCTTTCCCCTTCCCCTGAGCTGGCTCTGGTATTTGTTGGAGTGTGCCACTTTAACTCACTAATCTAGTAAAAAATCCTGTCCAGCTGCTTTTTTTTTCTCCCCTCTCAACCCACCCCCCTAGGATCAGGAATTAAAATTCACAGAGCGGTCTCATGGGTGAGCGGATGCAGAGGAAGTGATGGCAGTTGAGGGCTGTGAAGTTATGTGGAAGGTTAGGCTGTCCTTCCACGGGACACAATGAAACTATATGAGAATTTAAAAGCTGCCCAGTCGTTCCAGACTATAATTCATAGAAAGAAACAAGGCTTTGTTTAAAATGCACCTGTTTACTCTGCTGATCTAACCTATGCAGCTCTATGTCAAGAAAGATGACTTGAGAATTTGGGTACTGAAGTGATATAGTGAACAATATAAAATGCTGTAAATGCTTTTGGTTTTCCTGGCTGAGAAGGACTCTTTACTTCCCTGGAGAAAGTTTGGAGCGTGTCAGAGGATCATCATGAATCTGTGTTTGGCCCAAATCACCACCACCTTTCAGGAATGGCACAGAGCAAAGATTCGGATTTTGTATCCTCCCTGAAGTCCTTTGCACAGTTTACTCCTGAAGTGCTGCACCAGGAGCCGTGGGATGGGTCTCTGGGTTTGGGGGATACACTGTGTTCATGCTCAAGTGGATTTTGGAAGTGCTTCAGTGGCAGGCTTGGTTTGCTTGCCTCTTTTCATCATTTGTACCCCTGTGGCTGGGAAGAAGAGACTCCCATGGCAGTAGTATTTATTTAGGCTTTGTTTTCCCCTGAAAAGGGGGCTCTGGTGAACTGTATATTTTAAAATCTAGACAACCTTTGTCTCAAGGGAAACACAGTGTGCTAACAGCTGACTCCACCAAATAACTCCAGTATTGGGAGCTAGCTTAAGAAGCAAATGTTTGCCTTGAGCAGAAAAGCTCTTCAGGCAGCAGGGGTGTGCTTTTTAATTAAAATAGCTGTTAGCTTGGTCATATGCTCTTAAACACTAGCACAAGGGTTACTTTTTCTGCAGAGCTTTAGGCAGGAATTTTCAAAGGGGGGGAGTTAAGGGTTTGATTCCTATTTAATTAGAGTAATATTTGCTCCCTACCTTGGTTTTCTTTGAAAATCCCAGCCTTAAACTCTGGACAGACGTGACTTTTCTTTGCTAAGAAGGGAGGATAAACATCAAAAGGCTAATGTTTAACATTTTTATGTAAGATCGTATGCACTGGTATTTTGTTTTTTAAAACTTTCTTTGCCAAATACCACTTTCTTCAGCTTCTGTATCACAAGGTATACAGTAACAAGTCATGTTAGCTTAGTGTTCAAAAAGAAAAAAATAAAAATACTGCCTTGCTGGAATGCTTAGGGGCTTGAAATGTAGAGGAGTTGACTGAAACTAGATGACATGGATCATAAATGTTGACCATGCCAGTCTGCTAACTTACAGAATATACAGCCTTGCTGTTTTCTATAGCATATTGGTTTTTACCTTCTGGAGAGCGCAGTCAGGTCGCACTCTTGTCTGATTCTGGCTGGGGTGAGCCTACACAAAGTGCAAAGAACAGGCCTTACCTTGGTGTTAGCACAGGGAGGCTGGGTCGGACCGCTGCGGGAAGTGTGGTCACCTTTCCCAGTGGTGTAACAATGACTGGCTTCCTGGTGCCCTTCCAGCCTTTATTCAAAAGCACAGTAGCCTCTTTGGTACTGGCTGAGATCCATCTACACCAGACTTGGCAAGTTGGCTTGTGATTTGCTGTCACTACAGTAGTATCTCCAAGAGACAGCTCTCTGAAAGAGGCCAAGAGGGATTATGATTCTTCCCCCCCCTCATGTTTGAACTGGCAGATACAAAGGGAGCGGGGAGCACGTGGCAGCCTCCAGAGCTGGCAGCTCCAAGTTGGAGCATCCAAATGATTTGAAGCATCGGATATAAACAAACTTTATCCTGGATGTTGTGTTGTGTGCAGCAGATGTAACTTTCAATGCCTCTGAAATCAATCAGTCAGCACCTTACCCAGTATGGATAATGGAGCACCTACCGTTTGTTTTGTGCTGCTTTCTATATTCCAACAGCAAGCTTTGGTGAGGAGGTAACTGATAAAACACCTGAGGTGTTTACGGTGTTAACTGACAGAATGACAGCATCCAGTTTGGACCATGCATCTGCCTCTTCCCTTGCACCTTTGGTGGCTTTCCAGGCCAGGCAATACTCATTGCAATCAAACATGCCAAATAATCTGTTTCGGAGCTGTCTTTAAGTTTTCAGTGTATTCTTGCATGTGTTTGGCAATAAAACACAGTAGGCTGGACCACTCTGGTGAGGCTGGGTTGGTGGGTGCGTGCTGTGAGACCAAACTAGTAGGTAACAGTTGTTTTATCTACAGCTGGCTTGATTCTGGCAGTTTCTATCCCTGCCTTTGTACTTTGAATGAGATGATTTGTCTTTGGATAATTACTAAAGATGTGTTGCCGAGATAACTTGAGAATATGAAGCTTTTATTGTAAGGTTTGGCTCCAACTGTTACATTTTTGCCTTGCAGATCTTTTCACTTGTTAAGTGTTTCCCTGATTCACTGGATTTTCCAGAGGAGGTGAAGAGAAGGGCAAAATGGAGAGTAGCTTGGTTATGTGATTTCCTTCTGGGCTGCTTCTCTATCTTGCTGGTGTCCCCAGTCATTTCACCTACCACTGCCATGTTAAACCAGCCTGTCATTAGTGCATCACTAATGATTTTGAATGAATTTTGTTCTGCTCTTTTGTATTGCTGCCTCTGAAGAGTTCTGTCAGGACTGCCCTCTCTACCCAGTAGTCTGTGGGGAGTGATTTAGGGCAGTATTTAATGGATCAGGGCGTGCGTAAGTCTCTTAAAGCCCAGAGTTTTGTGTTTGGGGGTTGTAAAATCCCTTGTAAAAGCCCATTAGTTCCACTACATGCTTCCCAGTGTGGTTATGAAATTAAACTCTCTTCTTCACCATATTAGCCTAAAATAAACACAGATGCTTACTCTGCTTGCTACAATTGTAGATACATCTTCAATTGTTCAAGTTCTTTATTAAGCTCTTAAACTTTATGATATCTTGGATGGCATTTGATGTTGACCGAGATACAGCAGATCTAGTAAAACCAAAACCAAAAGCCCAGCACCTGAGGTTTGGGAATGGCTGCTGCTGCTCTGTAGTTCTGTACTCCAAATGGGAGAAAGATGCAGGGAGCTCCTGGGGAAGGAGTGCTTTGAGAGCTGCCCTGCCTCTTGCTTTCCTGCAAGAGGGAAAAAAAACATGTTTGACCTCAGCCCTTTTTTTCAGGGGAAACCACAGTAATGCTTAATCAGGGCAGACCTTTACTAAAGACACGTGCAACAGGAGGCAGTTTTTGCAGGTGGTAACAGTGTCGTCCATTGAATCCTTTGTGCACCTGAAGCCACCCTTGGAGCTGTCACAGTGCTCATGTTCATGGGGTTGCCTGCAGGGGGAATTTGAATGTGATCTGGACATCACACCCGAGACCCTTTTCTCTCAGTATTACCTGTTTGTTGCTCTGGACAGTGTGTAAAGGTGTTGCCTCTTTCAGAGAAGTTTGGAGCTCTGCTTTGCCATACCTTGTGTCAATAAAGCAAATTATATAAACGATCAGATATTTTTCTTTTGTATACTTTGCCATGTACTGTGTCTTCCCTGCAATAACTGTTGTATTATATTTTCTATCTGTTGTATTTTCTTTTTATACTGTCTCTCTCCTGCTGTGTGTAACAGTTGCTTTGTAAGTCTCTTAGGAAATTCTTCTCTCCATCGGTCTGTCGGCCTCTGAACTCTGCCCCTTTTCAGTGCCTTGATTCAGAGTTGGTGACTTCAATACTGCAAAGTATATTCCGGACTGAAGCTATGCCATGGGTATTACACAACAACTGTTTGCATTAGTTGTTCTTCCTTGTAGTCAAATGTCTTGTTGGCGGTGTTTATTTTGTTGACTAAAGCTGTGATTGAGCAGAGGTCCCCGCTGAATTCTTCCAGGGAACTAAAGCCTTTCCTCAAGGAGTGTCTAACCCAAACCTTCTGTAACGTGTCTGTTTGCCTGTGTATTTTACTTGGCATTTGTGCATCAGGCCTTCTCTGCTGTTGCACTGCCCAGCAGCCTTGCTTGGCTGAATCTAATTCCCTGGCTTCCTCTTGGATAATATAAGTGTTATTTTGTTAAAGATACCACTGCCTGCTGTTTGTGTTCTTCAGGGCTATTAACTGCCTCTGTGCTTGTGCATATTCAGTAATTGTAACCTAGTCTTTTTAAGGGGTATGGATAATTCTGTGGGTTAAATGTTTTTACAAATGCACAGTTCAGAAGCAGGGCAGCTCAAGTATTTCTCATAAACGTGGTTTGTTTTTTTTACTAGAAGGCCTGCTACTTCCATGCAATTTTCCCTTTACTTTCCCTTGGCTGAGAAGACTCACACAGAAGCTTGAGGAAACTGAGCTTTGACCTGGCTGACCAACATGCTTCAGGTTATGCAGTCAGTGCAGGCATTTTCACAGAATCACTGAGGCTGGAAAAGCCCTCTGAGATCAAGCCCAGCCTATGACCCAACACCACCACATCGGCCAGACCATGGCACTGAGTGTCACATTCAGCCTTTCTTTAAACACATCCAGGGACAGGGACCCCACCACCTCCTTGGGCAGTCCATTCCAATGTCTGATCACCCTCTCTGTCAGGAAGTGCTTCCTGATATCCAACCAAAACCTCCCCTGGCTCAGCTTCAGGCCATGCTCTCTCATCCTGTCACTGGTTGCCTGGGAGAAGAGCCCGACCCCTACCTGACTACAACCTCCCTTCAGGTAGTTGTAGAGAGCAACACAGTCCCTCTTGAGTCTCTTCTTCTCCAGGCTAAACAACCCCAGCTCCTTCAGCCTCTCCTCATAAGACTTTCCTTCTAGTCCCTTCCCCAGGCCCGTTGCTCTCCTCTGGACCTGCTCCACCACTTCACTGCCCTTCTTTCAGTGAGGGGCCCACAACTGTGCCCAGTACTGGAGGTGAGGCCTCACCAGTACTGAGTACAGGGGGAAAATCACACCCCTGGTCCTGCTGGCCACACTATTCCTGACACAAGCCAGGATGCCATTGGCCTTCTGGGCCACCTGAGCACACTGCTTCCTTGTGTTCCAAGAGCAAGCTGGACAGAGAGGTGTCATTCCCCAGGCAGCTGCAGGCTGCTGACCAGCACCCTGAAGGGGTGGTTAGAGGGGGTCCCTCGCAGTGCAGCACTGCTAACCTCCTGCCACAGTTAGATTTGGTCATTTATACAAATACCGTTTCTTATCTCCTAGCCTGTTCTTGAGTCTTGATAAGATGCTGTTCACCTTCTCACTTAGTAGTCCTTTGAAACTTGCAGGGAAAAATGTAACCAGTTCTAATGAGCCAGGCTTGCTTTAGCTGCACTGATCATATTCAAACACCATACAACAGGAATACTTTGTGAGTTAAATTACTCTTTCAGAGAGTTTGTGTTTAGATCTGGTTTATAGCTTCTGACACAGCCCTTTCAAGGCAGCTTAGGGAGCTCTTTCCTGTGTACTGGAGTGCTAGCCTGAGCTAAGGGACAGCCTTCTGGTAATGTACTGAGAAGATAGGGATGTAAGAGACTCTTGGGACCTTGAGGACCAGTTTGTGATTCTTGCTGGACTATCTTTCCCTTCCAGTATCACTAAACTTTTAAGATATTTTGACTTCCAGTTCAGTCTGAGCCCAGCACTGCCATAGCTGTGATTTTGAGAGAAATGGATGTTGCTGTTTCCTCCCAGCTCAGTTTTCAAGGAACTAATTTTTTTCAAGGCACAGGAAGGTATTTGCATCCTTTGTCCTACTAAATGTTTTTAGTGCTTAAGCTGCATGTGAGATCTCCTCTCAGGAGCTTTGGCCTCTGGCACTCCAGCTGTGCGTCAGCAGCCTTTCTGCTGGAGAGCTGTTAAGAGGCCAAGAAAACTTTCTCCTTTATGAAAATTCTGCTCTGCCTTGGATGAAGACCTCTGACTGGACTGACTGAAGGGCCTGAATTCAGCTGCAGGATCAGTGCCATTGGAATTGGGGTCTATGCAAAGCCTGCGTGGTTCAGTAGGATCAGCTTTTGGAGGCATGACTGTTTTGGTTTCTTACGTGTTCAGGCTAATACTCTTATTTTTTCAGTGTAGGATTGTACTTTTTTTATGTGCTATCCTGCCATACCTTTAGAAATCAGGCTTTATTCTCCTTAGCATAAAGACCTCTGGGAGAAGGGACTGACTGTTGCTCATCAATGAAATCTGGTACAATTAATTGAGGGGCCTTGAGCCACTTGCATCCTGTGTGTGCCTAAAGAGAAGTTCCTGTCCAGTTCCAGGTCTGAAAAGGGGTGCGATGGAAGCAGCAGACATGTCTGTCTTACTCCACACAGCTTTTCTGAGAGGAAACGCACAGGAAGTAACTTAGTTTCATAGTGGGCACAAAGTGCGAAGAGTCGAAGGCTGTTCCTTTTTTCTACTTCTAGTTTTCAATTTTGAAGTACCACATGGACTCGCTGTTTACTTTGTACAAGGTCACTTAGAACCTGAGTCGGCATTTTGTTGATTTCCCATGCTCTGCAAATATCAAGGTCAGATTAGGCTTTTATTAGCTCCTTGGAGTAATTCATGTTTCCTTTCTTGTTGTCTTTTATAAATAAGTTTCTACATTTCCATGAAAATATTGTACAGTTAGTGTATTGGCATTTGCCTTCACTAATTCCCTCAGTTTACAATGTTTCTTTTAGTAACTGAAGCTAGTGAGAGCCCGAGAAAAGAATTACCTACAAGAACTTGCAACTGGATGAATTAACATTTAGCTGCAGTGGTTGTGGCACCAGGCTTATGAAAATATGTATTACACTGTACAATTCATAATGGAATTTGCTCTTGAATGGTTAATTTCAGTTCTGTAAATGCAAGACTTCAAGAATAAAAACTCTTTCTAAGGTGAAAACAAGCTTACCAAGTACAGGGCTAGAAGTAAATATACTTGGTTCAGTTATGATTAAGTCAAAGCAGCATCCCTTAAGTGAACTGTTTCAGAGATATTTTGTCTCTTTTGATGCCCATATACTTGGCTAACCTGGCAGAGAGAAGCCTTGTGCAGAATATTAATTGAGAAGTTTTATAATTAAATCCTGGTTTATGTCGAACACAGAGAGACTTCTGCCCCTGCTGTGAGATGGTTCAGGGAGCTCTCGGGACAGATGCTGCGTTGACGACCTAGGTCACTAACAACAGAAGCATCAACTCTTCTTTGCAGCACCTGCCCAAAATTTTCATTTGCACAAGGAGTTTCTCAAGTCTCTACCAAAGGCAGATCATCCCTTTGGCTAGGGTGAGAGGTTGTGGCCATCTTGCAGCTCCATTAAGAATGCAGTGCTGCTGCTGCTTTGAGGGAGGGCAGTCTTGAAAGCCTTCTACAAAGGTGTGTGCTGGTTTCTGGGTTGAGGAGCAGGGGGGGAGGGAACCAAACAATAAAGCAAACAACAAACCTCTCAAACAACAACAAAACACAAAAAAACCTCTTCCAAAAACCTGTCTTGAACAATTGCAATGTTGACCATTAATCCCATGTTGTTAACACCTAAAGATTCTAAAATACCACAGAAGTCTCAATAGGGTAGCTAAAGACCCTGAACCCCACCTAAAAACCCTGTATTCCTCTCTTTTGAAGACTTCGGTCTACAGCACGTTTCCAAGCCACCTCAAACCCTGCTTCAGCACTAAGTGCTCAGGTATTTTCAGTGAATTTGAAATTGCTTTGCATTCTTGCCCATTCACCAGCTCTGGTTAAGAAATGCGAGCACCCTGGACTTTAGTCTGGGGTTTGTAGTATTTTAAAACATAGTTCCAGAATATTTCAAACCAAAACCACAATTACATTGCCTGATGGTGAAGAGATTGAATACTTAATAATATAGTTAGGTTGATATGTTCTGCTTGCCTTATGTTTCTTTTTATTTGTATATTTTTTTGTCCAGAAGTTGACTCTGGATCTCAATTATAGCTTCAACAAAGAAGTTGGTTTTTTATTAAAATGCTCAATAGTAAAATGCAATAGTTAATTCCTCATTTATGCCCCTCATCTATTGAGTTGAATTTCCTTTGTTTTTAAAACAAACTGCATTAAGATGGAGCTCTGTTTGATTCATAATCGTAATTAAACACAAATGTGACTGTGATCTGGTAGCTGGAAAAGGAGCATTAGAAATCTGAGAAGCTAAGTGAGGATCAAATTTAAGGACCTCAGAGTGGTATGTTCTTGAAATACAGTTGGATTTTACTCAAGTTTAAGCTCTGATTTTTTTTTTTTCTCTCCTCACGTGGAGACATCAATATACCTTATAAAAGTTTTGTTTTCGTTTAGGGTTGTGGAAATCTGGAATAGCCTAAGACATGGGGTTATTGCAAGGACAGCAGCGATGTCCCTCGGTACTGTTCTTTCTAGAAATAGAGAATAAATGTGAGGAAAAAAAAATTTACAAAATCCCAAACGTTGATATTACTAGTGGCACTTGAGACGTTAAAAACAAACTCAAAGTTTATATAAGGGAAGAGTTTGCTCATCTTTGCTTAAAAAAAAAAGGGGGTGGGGTGGAGGGGGTGAACCCCCACCAAAACCCAAACCACAAACACGTCTGCACGCGTACCCCCAGTCCACCCAGGCCCCCCCCCCCAAAATGTTGTATTTCAGCAGTTCTAGTCAGCCAATCTCAAGGCAGGTGATGTTGAGAGAGGCATCGAACTTTTGACACTTTAGTGGCAGCGAGGTTCAGTTGGCTGCAGGCAAAAGGAGGCCGGAGGAGCTGGGAGAGAGAGCTTCTGCAGAACGATTGCGCTGCGGGTGAGCGCTCGTCAGAGAGCGCGTTCTTTCCTCTGCCTTGGGCCCCCTCCAAGGAAAGAAGGAAAATCACTTTTATAATAAGCAAATAACGTCTTGAAATTTTTTTTTATTTTTTTTTTGTAAAGGAAGTCAGTCGTGTTGAGTTTCGAGATACGCACGGCTACTGGGAGCCGGTCTGAGATAACTGCCTCTGCTCAGTTCAGTTACTGATAAGCTCATATCGAAAACTAATGAACGAATCACTTCTGTTATGACAAAGGCACGGCTTTATTTTTTCATAACGTAGAGAGCTCTGTTTGGCAGGTAGCAATGCGAAGTGTTGAATTTCCCCCCCTAGCTGTTTTGCTAAGTTAACTGGGAAGGCAGAATTAATTCTGAAAAGTCTGTTGTAATTGTTTTTCCCGTTAAATTTTTTATTACGTTTTTTCGAGTGATAAAATCCTTGTTTTGAAGTAGTCCTACTGGAGAGAAACGTGCACAGAACAAAGTCAGTTGTGCAACTTTTTGGATTTTTAATAATAATTTTATTCCTTTTCCACAAAAGGAAAAAAATCCAGCGCTCACAACACCAAAGGCTAAAATTTATTTAAGTACTTGAATGCAAAAGGAATCATGACTTGAGTATAGCAGATGGAAATGCTCAGTAGAATTAAGACTGAACACTTATACATTCCTGCCAACAAGAAATGCTTCATTTCTGTTGCAGGAGGTGGTATGTGTGCACTTGCATCATAATTTCTGGGCCATTAATAAACAAGGTGACTGTTAAGCAACATCAAAAAAGTATTTTTAAATTGGCTAAACCTAAATAAATTGGAGCCCAGGCAAATTGGCAGGGAGGATCTGTGGCCTGCTCTTGAATTTCTTATTCTTGGAATATAGGGGGAATTCCAGGCAAATGTAAGTGTGCAGCTGATACATTTGCTGGGAGATGACAAATGGGAGGATTTTGGTAGTAGCAACACAGTTACTGTAGAGTTTTGATGCAAATAGTGGAAAACTGCTGCAGGCTAATGAAGAGGTGATGGGGTCAGCTGGAAAGGGGAAAAAAGGTCCCATCAAACAAATCTAATCTTATTTTCTGATAAAGGGCAGTCTTGGTGCTACATACTTCATATCAACATTTTAGGAAGGGTGGTAAAATAAGTTAAGAAAAGCCCAAGCTTTTAGTGCTCAGGGGTTCTTGGCATAACAGAAAGGGCAGAAATAGTTTATCAAGAACTGTGACCAGTAGTCTGTGGTTGCACATGTGCACCCGTATGTTAGCCTGGGAAGAAATTAGCTGGTGCTTAGCCATCAGGTTGTATCTATTCAAGAAATTCAAAATAAGAATTAATGACTTGAAGCTTAAGCTAAACAATTTCAGCTTAAAAGTAAACCGTGCAACTTTAATTGGGAAGATGAGTAAGTGTTGAAACAAAATATTGATGCAGGTGGTAGGCTCTTCAGATCTTGGTGTCAAAGCGAGGTGGATTTGGATAAATAAATACTGTAGTAAATGTGAATTGCAGAGCTTCCTATAGATGTGACTGCAAGTCAGTATCCCTTGAATATTTTATACTTGGTGGTCCTTTTCCTTAACTCCCTGAAACAGTGTACATCTGTTTTCTTCCTTCCAATACCTCCAGTCATTAAAGTGTTTTATTAGAGTATTTACTTGGTCTCTGGAAGAAAACAAAACAAGCAACCACCAAAAAGCAACCAACAACTGGGAAAACCCCAAGAAAACTGTTTCTGATTGTCTATGGAAGTACCTGGGGGCAGGACAATGAGTATTTTATTCTCATGAATTCTATGTTACCTTATCAAGTAATCATTGCATAATTATATGGGAAAGAATTAAGTTCTCCTGACAAGAGTGACTTTGCTGCTAGCCTGTTGGCAATGGTTTGGCCAAGATTTTCTTATGAGGCCGTCTTCTCTCTTCTTACTTCCTCTGGCTGCACTGCTGGTGGGCCTTCATTCTTTCTGCTTCTCCCATCCTTGCAGATGTATTTTCGTACACTGCAGGCTGCCTGCTGGCTCTCTCACTGTGCCTTTTTAAAGTTATCTGAAGTTCACCTCCTGCTCTGAGGTCATTTAGGGATACTAGTTTTCTTTCCCTAATTTGATGACGGTATTGTTGGAGGTTCTCAGGCTCGGCTGTCCTAGAAATAAGAAGTGGCAACCAAGTTGGACTACAAGCTTTCCCCTTGGTTATGTTTGTGCAAGAATCTTCTTGCGTCTGAACTTCTACTGAACTTGTTTCTTTCTGTGCATCAGGCCAGTTTTGCACTGAAGACGTTGATGAATGCCAGCTCCAGCCCAATGCTTGTCAGAATGGAGGTACCTGCACCAACCACAACGGAGGCTACGCCTGTGTCTGTGTCAATGGTTGGAGTGGGGATGACTGCAGTAAGAACATTGACGATTGCTTCACTGCCTCCTGTGCCAATGGATCCACTTGCATTGATCGAGTGGCTTCTTTCTCATGCATTTGTCCAGAAGGAAAGGCAGGTAAGGAAGGATGAAAAGCTTGTCAGGCACCTAAAAGAAGATACTTCCTGAAGTTTATGCATTTGCTTAAAGTGGTGCATTCATTTTACACACTTGTGACCAAACCAGGAAGAACAGAAGGAAAATGTGTGTTGTCCATGAGTAAAGACCTTTTAAGCCTCTCTACCTTTGGACAAATAAGTATTTGTATTAGGCTGGAAGCCAAACTTACTACAGTTTAGATCACAAGGAAAGAAGGTATTTTTCTAGCCCTTAGCAGAGCCTGTATTTGCCTGAGAAGTTATACGTGAGGCTGACTTGCTCTATGCCATTTACAGTAATTGTACTTAAAACTCTAGAAGGCAAATTCAGATGTTTTTGCATGAGTGAGGATGCCCTTACTGCTATAGTGAAAAATTTGCTGTTGTAGGATAGGTAAAAATATGAAGGTCTCCAAACTATTACCCAGAAATCAGTGACCAGCATATCTGATTTAAGAAAGTGAGCTTTGTGTGCACCTGTGTCTTCACCTGACAGAAAAAACATCCTGCTGGTTAGAGAGAAGAGTTAGTTAATTGCTCCGAGGAGGAGATTTTGGTAATGGTATGCCATCTTACTGCTCCAGAAGTGCTGAAGACACCTCTGAAGTCACAGAATCTATATTTAAATATAATGTTTTATAAGTGTGTGGTGAAATTCCTGTGGTAGTCTGTAGGTTGAAGCCTGTAAGATATTGCTCAAGCTTCTGGTTGTGGGAATTGGTATTTGAAATACCAGGACAGAGGATTTGATTGTGTAACATACAGTCAGATTGCTGTATCTCACTTTTTTGAACACTCTTGGATGCTTTTTCAGGCCTTCTATGCCACTTGGATGATGCATGTGTTAGCAATCCGTGCCAGAAGGGTGCCCTGTGCGATACCAATCCTGTGAATGGACACTACATCTGCACCTGTCCCCAGGGCCATAAGGGAGCAGACTGCACTGAGGATGTGGACGAATGTGCAATGGGTGAGTTTGTTTGCCACTACACAAACAGGGAGTTGGGTTGTTTGCTTTATGTACGGACAGAAGAGGAGTGAAGTAAATGTAAACGATCTGGAGATAAGGCCTTGAAAGCATCATTAATTCTCTAATCCACGCTAGTTGATACTCTCCTCTGAAGAACTGCCATTAATAGTAAGGACCAGAATTGCTTCTTTGGTCCATCAGTCATGACAATAATCTTTTGTTTTGCCTCTGACAGGCAAGTAACTGCCACGTGTTTTCCTCAACTACAGTAGCCTTTCCCCAAAAGGATGAACAGTCTTTCCCTGGTATTACTTGCCAGAAAGGAATGACCACTGGCAAAGACCATGACTAATAAAAGAACGTTGTGGCTTTCCTGCTCCAAGGAGAGGTTTTGACATACACTTGTATATATTTTTCTTGTAGCAAACAGCAATCCATGTGAACACGCTGGGAAATGCGTAAACACAGAAGGCTCTTTCCACTGTGAATGTTTGAAGGGCTACACGGGACCTCGCTGCGAAATGGACATCAACGAGTGCCATTCCAATCCATGCCAAAACGATGCCACCTGCCTAGATAAAATAGGAGGATTCACCTGTCTCTGTATGCCAGGTGAGGGGAGTTCCTGACAAAGCCAAGGCTTCCAGCAGAGTTAAAAATCAGAAGGCAGAGCACAGGGAGGGTTGCCAGCTCTGCTGAGGTGGAACACAAAATTGCAAAGGGGTGAGGTTAAGTAAAACCGTGAGAGAGAGCTTGCTGTGGCGGCACCAGCCAGGAGGACTTGGCATTTGTGTGGGGGAGGGAGAAAGCAATTAGAGGACTGAGAAAGAAAACAATTTGTACATCAGCAAAGGAAGTTAGCTTTGGAGCTGGAGTATGTGTGAACATATTTGTTACTATACCTGGTAAAGTGCATGTGCAGAAACTTACGCTTGTGAAAGTAAAGCAGGTGCAGACTTCTAAGAGTGACGGTGTTTTCAGCTATGAATATGATGGTTCT
The DNA here is from genome assembly GCA_025331215.1 of Actenoides lindsayi. Classification (NCBI taxonomy): domain Eukaryota; kingdom Metazoa; phylum Chordata; class Aves; order Coraciiformes; family Alcedinidae; genus Actenoides; species Actenoides lindsayi. The sequence continues at coordinate 55,558 of WTSP01012494.1, read as the reverse complement.
GGATAATGGTGTTTGGATTATTTCTCTGCTTAAAATACCCCAAGTGATGCAAGCTCCCATTGACCCAAGGAAATAACTGTAAAAAAACATTACTTGATTGAAACAGTACTTGTCAAACTCAGACGTCCAGCAGACCAGTGACTTGTGTAGTCTGCTGTCTTGCTTTTGGACAGAAAGTGGTAAAAGAAAAAAAGGGTGCCCATCACCAGTTACACAGTCTGATAAAGTATCATGAAAGAATTGTGACCCCTGCAGGTGATCAGCTCATACCATGAAAGCTAGAATAAGTTTTTATTAATACCTAATTTGTTTTGAAAGGCAAAACTCTAGTCCCAAGTATCTCACCCTTCTTAATGTTTTTATTTTACTCTGTCATTAGCTAAAAAGCCTTGAGCTAAAATTATCTACTGTGTTTCTTTACCATTTGCCTTGTATTGGTGCATACCCAAATATATCAGTTTCTTCCACAGTATTCAAATGTAGCACCTTCTCATCAAGTAGAAGATAATATTTGTGCTGAATTCACATCTAGCTTCTGTTACCGCTGATTAAGTGAGCAAGTTCAGCAGTGGTGAAAAATACATCCTCAATATCCCTTTTTAACCTCTGGTGTATATTCTCACCTCATTGGTTCTGTCCACACTGCAAGCTTGCAGTGAAACTAGGCTTAGACTTTCAGCGTTGGTATAAGAAGCAGCTACACTTCCAAGCACACTTGCTAAGGCATTCACCTCTTACTGTTTTTTCTAACAGGTTTTAAAGGTGTTCACTGTGAAGAAGATATTGATGAGTGTCTAAGTAATCCCTGTGTGAACAACGGAGAGTGTCTTGATAAAGTCAACCGCTTCCTCTGTGTCTGTCCTCCTGGTAGGTGCTTCATTCTGGAAGCTTTTCCTGCTTCACCTTACCAAGAACTGCATAGATAACCAGTGAGAGATTGTGGGGGGTTATGCTTCTTGTGAGTGTCTGTTGTCTTAGTGCAGCATCTGTTTGAACAAGTGAGTTGCAATCACTGGTAAATAAGAATGGACATATATTGGTTGCAATAGTATTGTGCCTGTAACTGGGCAAGTGTTGAGAAATGTACAGTTGGATGTCTCATCTTAAAGGGCAGTTGGCAACATGAACTTCTGTTATGGTGGATATCACAGTGAGATTCTGTCTCCACTTGGGAAAAGAAGGATAAATGCTGAGGGATCAATGTGAGCTATAGGGTAAACGTCACTTGTTTTCCTGATGGAAAAAAAATTGAGTTCAGAATATACTTGACAGAAGCCTGTTCTGCATCCCTTCTTATTGACTACTGATGTTCTGGCTCCTTGTTTGGTTCTTGCCTCCAAAAAAAATTCCTGGAGATTTAAATTTTTTTTTTTAAGTGCATAAGGATCTGCATCCTCTGACACAACCTGTTGATAGTTTAACTGTTTCAAGAAGCGTATTGAAAGATCCAGTGCTGTATATATAGTACCACATTCCACACTCTAGCAATTCTAGTATGGAAGCTTGAGTGATGTATGCTTATTGTTTTATTTTAATTTACTTGCTTTGATTACTTGAAAGTTTCTGTTGGTGGCCTCTCAGTTTTATAGACAGGCATGTTGTCCAGTAGTGGACACTACTTGTGCTCCATCTGCTTTATTTCTGTTTGGCTTGGCCCTCTTGGTTTTCAAGCTGAGGCTCCTTTGACGTGGGGGATAAATACTGTTTTGGCTGATGATTTGGATGAGAAACCAGTCCACCCAAGGTGTGGTGTGTTTGCTTAATGATGCAATTGAGTTTAGATTTACTGAGTTTATATTTGGATGGTTTTAAGGATTTGCTAACGAATAATTCCCGACAGCGCAGCTGTTTAGATGAACTACTTCAAATTACTTCAGGGTTTTCTTCTCTTCTGCCTTCCAGGATTCAGTGGTGCCGTGTGTCAAATTGATATAGATGACTGCTCCAGCACGCCCTGTCTCAATGGAGCCAAATGTATCGACCATCCCAACGGCTACGAGTGCCAGTGCGCTACAGGTTGGTCTTGTGTTCAGAGCCCCTGGAATGGAGATCTCATGTAACACAAAGGGCTGCTCAAAGAAGTGTCAGCGTTCTCTTTCTTTCTCTGAAATGCTGCTTGTTTGTTGCAAAGCTTTTTCTACTCCTTTGTGGCAGAGAATAGCATTTAAGTACAGAAAGCCTTTCACTTGTGACAGCAGTAAGTTCACAATTGATGGGAGTTCTGGCTTCCCTCTTTCAGCCCCATCTCTTGCTTCCCAGAAGTTGACAGCTTCTTCTGTATTGACTATGGAATCCATGAGTGAAAAAACAGCAGTGTGAAGCCTTTTATCTGTGGCTTACCTTTATTTCTTCCAAGCTGGATTATATAGTATACAGTTGAAGAACAAGAGATGGACAGAGCAGTACTACTGTGTATTCTAATTTCTTTGCATCAGGCTATTTTGTGTCAGAAGTGGAAGACTGAAATGCAATAAAAATTGTGTCTACTGGAAGAAATAGCAGACAGTAGCTGCCTGCCAGAGTGTACTTAAAATGATTTGTCAAGCATCAAATTTTGACAGAGCTGTGGATGGAACTGAAGTGGGTTTTTTTGAGTACACTAAACTCCTTTACTGCTTAGTTAATTACACATTTAGAAGCATCAGGTTTGATTATGGAATTTTCTTATCTTCAGACCTCTAGGAGTGATGTAGATGTATTTTTTCTTAATTTTTACATCTGGTCAAATAAGAGAGTTCAGAGCTGTTACACTCTAATTCTCAGTAAGGAACGACTTTTGGTTGCTTTCAGTTAATGGTGCCTGATGCATTACTTGTGATGCAGGTTCAGGCATGGAATGCAGTGGATTTAGCTCTTCCAGTAGGGAAGAGACCAAACAATTCCTGGAACTACCTTTGCCCCAGAAGTGTGCTCTTTGGCTAGACTTATTTGCAATTTTTCTCAATTTGAATCATTCCAGTAATCAAATTGTTAAGAAAAATTCAACTTTACTATTTTATTCTCCACTATACAGTATATAGCAGAGGTTAGCCTAAAAATTCCTCTCCAGTCTTTCCACCCACTCTGTCTCTTCCTTCCCCAACCTGTCTGAATGATGACTGAATTTTTTGGAAGTAGGGGGATGCAGTAGTTCTAATCAGGAGAGCAATAATTACTGTTGTCCGAATTCTCCTTTTGATTACTGCATGTGACAGAATAAGCTGACACTTGCAAAAAAAAGAAGAAAAAAAATAAATCAAATCTTCTCCAAACTTGGAAACTAACTTAGAAAGTCTTTCTCAAGGTGGTGTGTGGTCTGGTTGCTTTCATTCACCAGGAGTGCAGAGCTTATTGGGCCTAGGACAGTTTTGGGTCATGTAGTGGCGGAAAATGTGCAGAGTTGTGCCTTGGAAAGCATGTCCTGAATTGGAGGACTGAACTGCTGGAACCACCTCAGTACAAAAGTCCTAGTTTTCCCAGATGAAGAGGGAAGACTACTGCTTCCGTGAAGGCACAGGATGCATTTTTAAGGAACAAGCTGAAAGCAACCAAATGTGTGTTAGTGAAGGAGCAGCTCTTAGTAAAACCCTTGGTTAGTATTTTGGCTGAAAATGAAAGAGGGGCTTTTTTCTGTAGTGTCTGAGGGATTCCTATGCTCTATATTCAAGAGGTTTTTTTCTAGTCTAACTCTTGCTTGTGAAGAGGGAAATCATATCTCAGTAAAGTGTGTTCAGTTAAGAGATCAAGAAACAGATCTGATCTTTAAGTGGTTCAGTTGAGCTACAATAGGAGGGAAGGTAATGTTTTTTTTAATGAATGTACACTAAGTATTATATTTAATGCTGCCAGCCTTCTGTAAGACTGACATGTGGAATTCCTCACTGGGGCAGGTCAGTTACTGTCAAATACTGTTTTAGTATGTCCTTGCTCTTTTAATCTCATATTATGAGTGATGTTCCCTGAATGGTAACCGCCAGCTGCCGAAGTGGTTGAAAACTGCAAAATGTTTGGCCAAATGCTGTACAGATAGCTCTATTTACTGCTTGCTTTTTGTCTTTTCTTTCCCTTCTGGCATTATTCCACTTCTCCTTCCCAGTGGTAGATCATGGCTTTTCTTTTCTTGAGTTGTCTTAGGCCTTACCTCTTTTCTCTGCCTCTGTCCTCTCTTTTTTTATCCTTTTTTTTTTTTTCCCTTTTTTTTTCTTCCCCCCACTGTTCATCCTCTTACTGGTTTGTTTTTCTTCCTTTCCTAATGTCTTTTTATATCCATCTCTCTAACTAGCTTCCCTCCCCTCTCCCCACCTACCCCCACACCATTCATCCATGCATACGTTCGCAGAACTTGGAAATGTTAGCCGTCACCTGGTATGTTTGACCAGAGAAATAACCACAAACCTGTATGAAAAATGGGGAGCCTGTTATCCACTTAAAATACCCAGGTGAGAATCACTCTTCAGCTGTTGAAATTCCCTGCAGCTTGGTTTCTATCAGTCTCCAGTTGATGTCTGAAATTTGAAGTCGTCCTTCCTAATCTGCAGCTGCTGGAAGGCAGCGTGAGCTGTTCCTCCAAAAACCTCATCTCTGAAAGCCATTTAATTTAAATTGTCCCTGTTTGATAGGGCTCTGCTCCGTCATGGAAAACAGGGCTCATGGAAAAAAAACTCCGAGGGAGTTGTTTGCTGCTCTTCGCTCCCTGAACTGTTGTTTTAGCTTGTCTGGTGAATAGATTCTGTCCTTCTCTGTTGCTCAGGATGTTTCCCAGCTGAAGCAGAATGAAACAGGCCAAATTGCTGCTTGTTTCATTGCTCCTGACGGAAGAGGTTGCATGCGGTCTTTCATAAATTTGCAGTTGGTGCTTGGAGTTACTGAAAGGTTTCCCAATGAGAAGGGCAAAAAACTTTTAAATAAGCAGAGCTGCAGAAGCTTTGACGTGAGCCAAGGGAGTTCCCTTGGGAGTATTTCTGCAGCATCTTTGCAATAATTTCTCATGCTAAAAGAGTCAACCCCCCTGGTATTGTGTAGAGAAAAAAAACGACAGAAGAGTGCCTTCAAATGGTTTATACTGACGCAAGAAAATATTTCTCATGAAGATTTACATTTCCTCTCATTGCTACTGTTCTGGATAAACTGAAGGTGACCACTTCCAGTGCCAGGATTCTCCATGCAAGATGTTGTTGTGTAATGCTGTGAGCAGTGGAAGAGAGATGTGTTCCAGGGCTGGAAAATGGGCAGCAGTTGAGATGCCTAGTTAGTCACCCTCTGTGCTGCCTGCCACTTTGCTGGTTCTTAATATGATTCTTTCTATACTTGCATTATATTCACTGCAGCATCATACCAGTTAACTTCTTAATTACTCCTGTCCATCAATTTTTCCTTAGGCTTTGCTGGCCTTCTGTGTGAGGAGAATATCAACAACTGTGACCCTGATCCTTGCCACCACGGGGAATGTCAAGATGGGATTGATTCCTACACGTGTATATGCAATCCTGGCTACATGGGTGCCATATGCAGTGAGCAGATAGATGAATGCCACAGCAATCCTTGCCTTCATCAAGGGCGCTGCATCGATTTGGTGAACGGCTACCAATGCAACTGCCTGCTGGGCACTTCAGGTACATAAAGCCATAAAGCATAAGTGGAAGATCTGGATTTCAACAGAATTCAAGCATTTAATTATTTCTCGTGTGTGCTAAATTTGCATACAGAGATAAGCTTATGGTATAGAGAGTATCATTTCACATTACTTCTTCTCCTAGCTGAATTTTCCTGTGTTTGTGTGGATTGCCTAACCCTCACTGGTACTACAACTGATCTTGGAAGAATTTGCTTCCTCTTCACTCCCAAAATTCAAACACGAAGAAAAAAACAATAGTCATGGTATTCAAAATGTTTTATTCTTTTGTCCAAATATTTAGTACAAGTTCAGGGTCATATTCAGGTAGCGCTCAGGTGACATTCCTTGGTGTCACAGTGCTTCTGCATCATCACCTGTTTAAGTTGTCCCAATACATGCATAACTTTGAAGCAGGTGGGTTTCTAAATTTGCCTGTTTCTAGAAAATAGCTTTGTTGTCTTCTTTGTAAGATTTGGCTTTCTTATTCCTGTAACTTTTTTTCTTTTTTTTTCTTTCCAGGAGTGAACTGTGAAAATAACTTTGATGACTGTGCAAGTAACCCCTGCATTCATGGGGACTGCATTGATGGCATTAATCGCTACAATTGTGCTTGCAAACCTGGATTTACAGGTAAAGTCAGCTACCCAACAGCTTTGAGTTGTTTTGCAGATAGTTATCCAGGTGGCTAAGGAAGCTGTTCTTTGCATACTGACTGCAAGGGATTCAGTTATTATCTCGGTAAATCCTTCTAATCTTTGAATCTCAGCATCTTATGTTACAACAAGTTCTACCAAGCAGAAAAATGGCCTAATCTGTGCTGTGAAATGCCATTCTTGTTAGGTAATTATGTCCAATTCATGGTTCTTGGTTTTATAACAAATAAACCCATGTGACTTCAGTTTATTATTTACAGCTTCTTTTCAGGGACAGAGATTGTGGGCAATATAGAGAGGTGTTTGATTTGACTGTACCTAGGGCTTTGACTGTGATCAGTATTTTTCTTTCTGTGAAATCAGAGCTTTAACTCAGTGTTCTAATGAGCTGCTCTCCACTCTGAAGTCTCCAACTGAGTAACTTGGTTTTTTCATTACTTCTCTTTCATGATGTGGTCTGTTCTGTCTCCTTTTTGAATTACAAAGCCATATCTAATACAGTACAAGTCAGGCTGAAAAAAGAAGCTTTTAGGCACTTTTGGATCCACACTTAGAATTATAGATCTACATCAGGACTCTTTCTGATGCCTAAAGCACATCTCAACAGTGTTTATAATGGACTTAATATGTTTTGAGCCATGTAGGGTAATACGCTTATAAAATAATTGTTGTAAGACAGTTGGTACTGTTTATAACAGTTTTCTCATCACTTTTGTTACTGTTTATTACCGAATGATTCTAATTAGAATTGATCTGAAATGCATTAGAAAGAACACTAAGAGGTTTCATGTGTCTTTACGCTTTCCTCTTGGTGTCTTTCTACATTTCTGGCATTCTGTCCTTCCTTTGGCTCTGGCATGGTGGTACCCTTTAGTTCCCAGACAGGAAGAGTGTGATCCTGATCACTCTTGCCTTGTTGTTGTCATAACATATTGGTTATCTTACTGGGCTTCTTACTGTTATGCTGTTAAAATAATAAAGTAATATGATGAATTGGCGTATTCCAGTATTTAAAGAGCTGTCTTGCTTGGGGTCTTGTTACTTTGTCATTTCCTTACGTCAAAAATGCTTTCACTTACTGCAACATTCACTTTGTTTAGCTTTCCAGCTTATGGTCACTACTTCAAGGATCTTGCAGTCGTAATCAGAGGCAGGCAAAACAGGAAGCAGTGTTTTAGAGTCCCTTTTGCGCAATAAACCACAAGAACTATATTTACTGCAGACAGTATGGCAGTATTGGGTGTTCAAAGGGTAGGTACTTTCAAAGCAGAAGAGCAGGGCTGTGACAAGTGGAGCTCAAGAGGTTTGTTCCAAGCATGATACAGTTGAGTGAGTTTTGCCTTCCTAATTAATATTAACCAGTGATTTTTAGTGGAGTTCTGTTGAGTTTCTTGAATGGTTTGTAAATACTTGTTGAGTGTTAAGTGCTGTTTTCCAGGCACGGAAAAGTGCTGCATCTTTCAAAAATGCTTCTCTTGACTTCAGTTAAAGCACAGAGGCATGCAAGCTCTGTCCTGCTGCATGGGCTTTGCTGAGGTGTGCCTCAATATATGTTCTCTCAGACATGCAGAGCAAATGTTCTTGTAAGAAATGGTATTTAGTAAGTGTTGTGGGATTTTTTTGTTTGTTTGTTTTTTTCCTAGGCCCACGTTGTAATGTGGACATTGATGAATGCACATCCAGCCCTTGTCACAATGGTGGAACATGTATAGATGAAGTCAATGCTTTTCAGTGTGTCTGTCCTGAAGGTTACCATCATCCTCACTGTCAGTCGCAGGCAGATGGCTGTCTTAGTAATCCTTGTGTACATGGCAACTGCACACACATTGCTAGTGGGTAAGTACTTATTGTCACATTAAACTTACCTGCTGCCTTTTACACTTTTATCTCCTTCCTTTGCCCGGAGTTCCATCTTGACTTGAGGTTTCTGATTTTTCTTCTGATTTCTCAGATTAGGATCCAGACTTACCTGCTGCCCATGATGTAATTACAGTAAGGTGTAGACCTTTTGTCACCAGCTACAGTCTGTGATGTTTCAATGTAGATTTTTGTGTCCTGTGTTGTATTCTTTGCTGTCTTTGCATGGGCACGTAGCACAGGGTGGACCACCACCATCTAAAGGGAGGGTTTGGCAGTTCGAGTGAGTAGAGTGAATGCAATTAAAATAAAGACATGGTTCCAAGTCAAATCTTTGGGGAGCAGCAGCTATCCCATCAAGTTCTAATAAAATATTAAGCATAGAGACTGTCTTTGTTGGCTAGTGCTGTTCTTGCTACCCAAATACTCTGTTTTAAGGAACAGGCAGACAACTTTTTACACTAGGGGATGCTTTGAGAGTATTCGACTTAGCTGAGATTTTGTTAGCTTTAGTCACGTTGTTGCTTGCCCGAGAGAAAAAAGGAAAGCCATTTTTGGCTATTTTGATGGCAGTAGTTGCTTCTGAATCTTCCCATCCAGGAAGACCAAATGCTGATTTCAGGAGCCCTGCATCAGACCTCTTTTTGGTAACGGTAAATCTGGGAGCGCATGGCCTGCGGAGCCAAGAGGCTTGGGGAGGTAGGGCTTGTGTTTGTGAAACTTCCCAGCTGTACATGAAATAACAGTGCCTCCCAGACGTGTGGCTGTGTCCTGGGAAGTGTTGTCAGCACTTGAGCAAGGAAGTGACTTACCACTGCGGGTGGCTCTGTGGGGCAGGATGCAGCACTTTCCCTGGAGCTGGCAGGAAGGCTGCCTTTGTTGCTAATTCAGCCTCTGCGTAAGCTTGGAAAACCAATGTTTTGGTTCATCTTGTCCGTCATCTGTCACCTGCATTCGTATTCATGCCCATGTACACCTTACACTCGGTGCAAGATAAAATAAGTCTTGTTTGCATACTGGAGAGGGAGGTCAGTGTGTGTGGCCTGAGTTTAGGGCATTTCACCAAGCTCTACGTCATATGAGTAGAGAGCTGCTCTACTTCAGATTTTGAAATGTGATGGAGCGGATTGCTCCTGCTCCCAGCCAGCTGTTTTCATTTGTAACCACTACTTTGTATTAAATCGGTCTAGTTATCTTTGGAACCTATTGTTCCTTTCTGCTTTTTTTAATCTTTCTTTTTCTGTCTTTGTTACAATGTGTTGAGATGGTCTTATCAAAGCAGAAACATACTGCTGGTTGACTGAGCGCTTTGTGAAAGCCGTACCAGAGGGAAGTGTGATTTTAAGGGAGGGTTTGTTTTGAGTGTTTTCAAAACTATACAGTAGGCGTAAGCAATCTAAATGTAACTTGGGGCTCTCCTAAGGAGAGATCTGGTTTTCTCTCCAAAAAATAATCTGTAGGAGAAACCGATGGAGGGTTTATTTCAGAATGCTCTAAAATCTCTGCTGTTTTTCTCTTCGAAGGTACAAGTGCGTCTGCGACCCAGGCTGGATAGGAGACTACTGTTCAACAGAAAGAAATGAATGTAAATCTAATCCCTGCCAAAACGGAGGAACTTGTGAGGATCTGTTGAATGGATATAGATGTACCTGTAGGAAAGGATTCAAAGGTGAAAATTCAGAGAGAAGTTTCTGTTCTCTTTTTACTTTCCACTTCAATGCACCCTTAGTACCATTTTAATCTTTTCATTAAGCATCATGGAAGTAGTAATCAAGAGAGTAAATGCCATGGTTTTGTGTAGTGGAATTACAGTCATCTCATGTAGACATGATATGGTTATAGAACACTTGGTAAGACCATATCTGAGCCTTGTTTGGACTCATTAAGAAACGTCCTCATGGCAGCTCAGCTTAGTTTTCTCTGTGTGAAAGTTAGACCAAGATATATAACTGCACTGGGAATTGAAGGGACATGAAATTCGGAATTACCATGGCTGCTGTCTGCTTGTACCCACTGAACTCCTGGGGAGTGCTCTTATCTCTCTTTCCTTCTGCTGAGATGTTTCAAATATGGAATGCTGGCCACTGCTGTCTAGGATAATCATGCAAGTTACAGTCTCTTTATTCCTTCTTCCAAGAAGCACCAAACTCTTAGCAGCATACTCTCCTGATGTTTCCCCTTCTGCTCTCCAGGTGTGAACTGCCAGGTGGTAGTTGCTCCATGTTCTCCTGACCCTTGTGAGAACTCAGGAATTTGCCAAGAATCTCCTGACTCTGAAGGCTACACCTGCCAGTGTGCCCCTGGCTGGGAAGGTAATGGGGATGGGGAACATACTGTGCTCTCAACAGTGAGCAGTATTGGCACTGAGCCTTTTGACCATTCTTTTCCTTATGAGGGATCTTACTTCTGAACTCTGTGTTTCAGGGGAGAGATGTACAGTGGATATCGATGAGTGTCTCTCAAAGCCCTGCAAAAATCATGCTCTGTGCCATAATATTCAAGGCAGTTACCTGTGTGAATGTCGGCCAGGCTTCACTGGAGGCGACTGTGACAGTAACATTGATGACTGCCTTTCAAGTGAGTATCAGCAGATTGTTTTGTCTAGAAATAATTTTGCTGTGCTATTAATGAGTCCTATCTGACAGATACTGGAAATTCTGTTATAATCTCTTACCAAAAAGAAAAAAACCCAAACACCTCAGACTTCAGTTTTGTAAGACTTACGTGTTTAAAGAGGGTAAAATCCATCACATTCAGGTGCTGGAAATGGACTGCAGTGTTCTAACTGATAGCAGGAGTTGTTCCCAGATTCATAACTTGAAAAGGTCGCAAGAATTTACATAGTTTAATAAGGAACACAGTTAAATGAAGAATTATATTTGCCTTGAATTTTAATACCAAGTTAAAGTAACACTGCAGGGCTTGATTCAGGGTGTGGTGGGAATCTGGGGTATAGCAGCCTTTCCTGAAATGTCTCTATCTGACATTAATGTTCTGGAAAGAGTGGGTCCTGTTGCTGTTCCAGTAAATCCATATTTGAAAGCAAGTTAAGCAGTGGGAAGGCTCTCTGATCTGGAATAGGTATCAGTTGCAGGAGGATATCCCATACACTGCTGAGTACTGAAATTGTTTAAATTGCAAGAAAGCAAATGCTAAGTTCATGCCCTTGACACTGCTGTTTACAAGGGAAACCAAATAGATGGTTCTTTTTCTTGCTGGGCAAATATCTGTATCATCATCAGATGCAATCAGAGTCTTCTGAGAAGTGTCATGTGTTTAAAAGTTCATCTGTTACTATTTGAGAGGTGCTTTATCAAACCTTGGAGGAGTTCACAGTGTTGTAATTTTTTAATTGGCTGTCTCTTTAAAAAGAAAAGAAAAAGAAAAGGCAAAACACTATTTTTTATTAGACTAGCTTAAAACCAAACTGAAATCTTAAAGACTTTAGGTATGAATTTAGAGTTGTGTTTTGCATTGCAAAAGAATTTAATTTGTGACTGCTGTAGAGAAGGATCCAAACAAGTCTATGAGCAAAACTTACTGTGGGAGACCCCAAAGCAGTGCTGCTGAAAACTTATAACACATCTGACTCAGCCTGAGCATTTGATTGCCTCTTTCAGAGCAAACAGGTACAATATAAAAACTGGGCGCTGACCCAGAGCTTTGCTGACTGAAGCCAACAAAATTATTGCTTGCCCTCTCAATTTTAACACTGGTATACAAAGATAAAAAAGGTTTTAAAGTGTTCATCTTTCTCTCTTGAACAGATGGGCAATCTCTGTTCCTAAGAGTTCTGAGAGCTGTGAGATTCATCCCGTGTTGTCTGTTAGGCAGCACACCCATGAGGTCAAAGAAGAATTTCAAATTACTGCTACAGCTGATTTCATTTAGCATAACAAAAACCTTCCATGGCTTGAGCCAAATGCCTTTAATCTATGAAGCAAACAAACCCTCCAATGACAAGAACTTATTGAAACGTTGATACGGGAGTCTCTTTTTTTCTGTCAGTAAATGTGTGGCACAGAAAATTAATGCACAGCTTTTGGCTTCAGTCATAAATGGCTGGCTGCCATAGACACAACATTTCAGAGCTGCCAGGGGGCTCAGTCTGAATGTGCTTTTTCTCTGCAGTAGTCAGATGACCTTTAAATGGATGCAGGTGTGTCTCTTAGAGCACATTTTTATCATGTGAGCATATTTTTTAGTCAATAAATGAGCTTCAATTACCTTTCACATCTGTTTTCTTCATTTACCAGTGAACAGAATGATCTTGTATTTATGTAGAACTACAAATTTTTGGTGGCACCTATTCCTATTTTCAAGTTTGTATTTTGGTAGTACTTAAAGATGGTCATAGATCAAAAAAAATCTGTGCTGTAACTTTTTTTTTTCCATAGCTTGCCCCATCTCCCCTTTTCTTCCCCCCTCCCAGTTTCCCTCCCTGCTTTAATATATGCAGGCTTTTGGCCTAGGGAGTGCAGAGTAGAAAAGGAATCTGGCTTTGGAGGCAGCATCTGGACAGAGGAATGTAGAATCCAAAAGTAGAAGGAGCAAAGCAGGAAGAAATTACTGAATGGCAGAGATCTTTCAGGCAGATTGATACTTGTGGAAGTAGAGAGAATACAGTAGTAGTGGGTGGATTTCAACCAAAAAGTGGTAATACACAAGTAGCAAGACCATGGTAGGGATAAAAAAAAAAATGTCAAGAAATGCAGAGGTGAGGAGAATCCCAGGTGGTGTATGAATTTGTAAACTTTTCTGCCAGCCTTTCCTCAGTCAGCCCTTGATACTAGAAAAACTGCTAAGTGCTCATTAACACATAAGTGTTCATATAGATGCTAATGTACACAAATGCATTAGATTTGACTGGACTGCTTTCATGCTTAAAATGAAGCACACGAGTTCTCTTGTGTGTTGAGCAGTGTCTGGAAAAAGAGAATGGACCGAGTTCTTTTATGAGTAAGACTTGGTCAGAAGGAAGAATCAGTTGCTGTGTTGTTTGTATTGTCTTTGTTAACAGGCATTTGTCAAATAGTTTGAATTTTAAACCAAGAGGTTTTGGCTTCGGTTGAACAAATCCCAACAGAGAAACCTTTAGGCCCTGAATCTTGGTCTTGATGCACACCTTCTTGTGAATTCGTTGTTGATAATTCTTTGTAACTGTCTCTTCCATGAAGTGGCTCAGAAAAACCTGCCAGTACTCTGTCACACTCTGGGCTGTGATACTTTTTTCCTGAAAGCAACTATTCGAGGCCTGGCCTTTGACTGTTACCCATTTTAACACTTGCTGTAATGCTTCTGTCTTAGATCCCTGCCAAAACGGAGCTTCGTGTGTGGATGGGATAAACTCTTTCTCATGCATCTGCCTCCCCGGATTTCACGGAGATAAATGTCAAACAGATACCAATGAATGCCTGAGTGAACCGTGCAGGAATGGAGGCACGTGCACCCACTACGTCAACAGCTACACCTGCAAGTGTCAGCCTGGCTTTGAGGGAACCAACTGCGAGAACAACATTGATGAATGCACTGAGAGGTGAGCTTGCTGCACTGAGGAGCCACACAATGCGTGCTCGTGGCAATGTGTGCTCGTGGCTTGAAGGTGGTCCTACTCAGGAGCAGTTTTTAAATGATGAAGATCTGTTTTCCTGCCTTTTGTCACTGAGATATATTTGTGATTCAGGCAAAGACGACTTGCTTACCTTGTGCGGGATCCCAGCTGAAAAGCAGTTGCTTATCAAAGTTGGTCTTCAGTTTGTGTGGCTAGTTAGAAGCTTAGTTCCATTATTGGAGGAATATGACAGTGTTTAACAAATACTAAGACAGTAACAGATGCTAGCTTATTAAAACGTAAATAGTTTATCTTTTTATAATACCATTACCATATAGGGGAAGGGAAATAATTGATTGCTTATGAACACTTACTGCGTTGAGAAATACAAAAGCTGCAAAAAGGAAAGCACTGCCCAAGTCTTAGAAAGGCAGGAGAAATAAATTAGCCCTGAGTTGAGTTATTGACAGCAAATAATATGAAGAAGCAACCAGGAGGAACACTAAATCCACAAATTCTGTACTGGAAAGGTTTAATCATCAGAGATCTTTTAATGCTGACAAATTGGATGTGGTTTAGCAGTGTTGAGATAAAACCTGAGGTTATTCTGAGGGGGAGGTGTGGAACTGAGTTAAAATGCTCAACAGCTGGTCCTTATATATATGGTTCACTTGGTAGTTTTCAAAGCTCTTTGAGAGTTAACCCTGTGTGTCCATCATCTGCGTGCGTATTTATTTTCAGCTTTGCTAGGATTGATGGAAATAACTTCAGATTCTCAAATGGAAACGATTTCTATTAAAGCTTGAAATGGTTAATTAAAAACTAAATTAGTCTGTTCTAGCCTAGTTACCAGAAACAAAAGAATGTGCCTAAATGCAAAGCATTCTCATGCATTTTCTGCACACAAAGGAAAGATTTTTCTTACCTTTTATAAAACTGCATTTGGGGCAGAGGAAGTATTTTAACATCTTCTGCTTAAGAACAGAGTTGTGTCACTGATAAGGGTGTGTTTAATTTGCACAGCAGTTGTTTAATCAAGTGAAGTGTGTTGGCTGTTTTAGCAGAATGCCTGGTTCTTCCATCAGGTTCATCCTGGTTTTGTTTTCGTTATCAGTCAGGACAGGAACCAGTCTTTCAGGTATGAAGGAAGGATGTAGCAATTTTCAACGCTCTGCCAAGCTAAACCAGTCACACCTTCTCAACCAAAATTTACTGAGCCATACTTAAGGGTGCCATGGTGGTTGGCTAATTTGAATTCGGTTCAAATAACTCTTCTGTGCCTTGTGAAAGGATCCGGCTATGAGAAAGTGCCATCTTCTTTTGAAGATGGGTACCTGCTTTCAGTGAAACACACCAAGTGCTTGACAGTTCCTCTGTCTTCTAAACAGCAGTTTCTGCTCTCTGTAAAACAGAATTTAGCCCACAAGGCAGAGGAACATCTCTGATAAATAGGTTGATGTTGACATCCCTACTGTAATCACAGTCAGAGTTTAGATACTTAAAACTTGCACTGGATGTTGAAGGAGGTGAGTCAGTGGGTTCTCTGATGGAAGTACCCTCTGACAGTGCACAAGATGGGTAACAAGCATGAATTCATTTTGTGTGCAAACTGATTATCTTGAGTCTGAACTAGGGTTATTTTCAGAGGAGCAGGAGTTTCCTGGCAGGTATTTTTTTTAGAAGGAATAGGGAGTCGATTTTGCTGGAGGCATCACTTCTAACTTTCCCAGTCACTTCTCTATAGGACACCTAATCTGGCAGAATTTCTTATGATCAGAAGATTGTGAGAAAGGGGATATTTCCTTTGATCTGAATTCTGCCAGGGCATGTATGAGTAGTTTTACAAATCAAGGACTTAAGGTTCTCATGAGAAGAGGAAAGAATTCAGCAATACCAATACTTTCACATCATTTCAATGATGAACATGCTTGTGTTTTGCATGTTAAACAAACTTTTTCCTTGAGAAAATGTACTTGTGACTCCTTTGAAGCCTTAAAAAAAAAAAGGCAAATTGTTTTGTTTCTCATAATTTGTAATACAATTGTGATTTGTAATAAGATTTGTATAAAATTCATCAGTTTGAGCAAGCCACACGCCTTCCTGGTACAGTACTGTTTGTGGTCACGTTGAAGCTGGGAAGATTTCATTAAATAAGTTACCTCCATCACTAATGACTCATTGAAACCTTGCTTTACTTTCTTTGCTTGCCGAGGTAAAAGGCAGTGAGTCGAAGTCCCCTTGAACTGCTGTTATCTGATTCAGGCTTTTTTAGCAGGAGCTTACCAGTGGTCACAAGATCCCATAATCTGTTTTTCTCTCTCATTTCACTAACGTTTGTGTGCTGTTTTGGCTGTGAGCTCATTGCATTTTGTCTCGGCTTACCTTTGTTCTCACTCTCTTGCAGCTCCTGTTTCAATGGAGGTACTTGTGTGGATGGGATCAATTCCTTTACTTGCCAGTGTCCAGCTGGGTTTACAGGACCCTTCTGCCTGACAGAAATTAATGAGTGTGATTCCCATCCCTGCTTGAACAGAGGCTCTTGCGTGGACAGCCTAGGCACATACCGATGCATATGTCCTTTGGGTTATACTGGGAAGAACTGTCAGGTGGGTGGCATTTCCTTGCCCGTTTTGCACAGAGCACTGTGGTTTGACCCGTGCAACAGCAGAAGCCACTGGGTTTAGATGCGAGGTCCCAGATGTGGTAGAGTCCTTCTTGCAGTTCTAGTAGGAGGTGGTTCGCCTGTTAGTCCCAGGAAAACTAAACCCAGTGCCTCTGTCTAACAGAGCAGGTGCCCCTGTTCAAAACTCTGGAAATAAAAAGTGACTGTTTGCAAGGAAGAGGAAAATACTTGGTGATTTATGGGGACAGGTGTCAGTGGAACTTTCAAGATTAGTTCTCTTCATAAATGAAAACCAGCTGTTAGCTTTGAAAATGGCTGCATTTCATTTGAAGCATAAAATTGTCCAGATTGAAGGCAGAGTCCTGTATTAAAAAAAAAAAGACACAAAACAAAAAGCAGAATATCAGTCTGATTAGTAGGACTTGATTTAACTGGTTTATTTCTTTACAGGGAGGTGCAGTTATTTCAGATTCACTGTAGATTTTATTTTTTTTTCCATAAGAAGACAGAAAATGTCTGGGGACAGTAACTGACGTGACTGTCCTGTTCACAAGCTCAATAAAAAGCTCTAGCCTTACTTGCAGGCTTAAGTTCAAGTAATTTACAGTTTTCCACGGCTGAGCATAGGAGCTGCAAACTCATACTGTAAATGACTGACTATTAAAAACTTTGGCATATCACAGTGGAAACAGAATGCTGATCTATTTTTTTTCAGATCAGATTTTTTAAATTTTTATTCTGTGCTTATCAAAACAGCAAGCATGATTGGAGACTATTTATAGCTTTGGGACAGTAAACACTATGTTGGCTTCCTTCATAAGCAGTCTGAGTGCTTCTATTTAAAAAAAAAATAAATAAAATCTGTGAATGTTTTAAACTACTGGAAATAATTACAGTTTGGTAAGAATTTTGCAACTGTCTTTCATGCCAATGTGTCTTTGTGAAGCAGTAGGTGTTGGAAGAAGCATTTTAGTGGTAGTGGGGGAGGTGCTTTTTCAGAAGTATGTTGCTAGACATTAACTTGTCAGGTCTGCTTCTAGGTATTGCTAATGGAGGAAGTGAATGCAAAGTAATGAAGTGATATAAGAAAGCAACCCCTCTGCTACCCTAATTATGCATTCTGGGCACACCACTTAAACCTCATTGGGAGAGTTAGCATTGAGCGTGATCGTAAAGTACGGTGGAGTTCAGTAGTTCCTCTTCTGTTATGTTTGCTTCGTTTTCACTTGAGAAGAGGATTAATATTCCTGTCCCCAGATTAAATGTTGTGGATTCTCAGAAAGTTCAGAGAAGCTTTATCATAAAGTATTACTCATTTTATACAAGGAATCAGAACTTTCTGAATTTATAAGTACTATTCAAAGCTTTATTGGAGAGATTTATAGATTACAGCTACACTGTAGTTCCTGTCTTAGTGGTAAACTGGCTTGACCTAATTAGCAAAGCTAAATAAGCAGCAGAAAATCAGACAATGATTCATAAGTTATAGAATTTGCATGTAAAACAGTCAGCTACTCATTACAAATGCAGAAGCATGAGGCTCGCTGTTTTTCTTCTTCACGCTCAACTACATGTGATAAAACTTAATTCCAAGTTTCTTTCTGGTTGCCTGTGAAAGCACAGATTTTTCTGCTTTAATCTTTGTGAGGAGACAGTTTGCATCTGAAAAGCAGAGCTTTCTACAACTGAAATTGCATTTTACAGCCAAAATTCAGTACTGCTCTCTTTAAAAAACCTCATCCTTCCCTCAAGTCAACTTGAAATCAATCAAATTAGCTGTATTACTTTGAAGACTAAGTGCTCAGAAAGGAAATGATGGTTAGTGGCTGGTTTATATTAGGTCAGACAGTTATTTTGGGTCTTCCACTTTCATGTGATGATTTACTGAGTTTTAGTCTCTTTGTTTGGAAACTGGTTTTTTTTCAATGTAAGGAATCAAGAAAAGCAATGTATTTTAGCCCATCTCAGTTTATAAAACAGTTGTGGGGCTTCAGCTGAATCTCAGAAGGCAGGAAAACTCAGAGACACCATACTGGAGCAAATGGGGCCAAAAGCAGGATGGTGAACTAATGACAAAAAGGAAAAGCAAAGACCAAAATGTGGAATACGTCTGTCATCCTCAAAAAGCAGTGAAAGTGGGGGAAATCTGGGAGAAGAAAGGGCACCTATTACTGTTGATAGCTGGAAGGCTCCTACTAATGTGGAACGTGAAGCCTAGTCTGAGAGAAACTGGAATTTTCTCAAACCCAGCCAGCCAAAGATCCCTGCACAGCAAGGTGTGAGGACCAGCTCACCCTTGACATGGTGCTGCCCTCTAGGCTTTACATCTCCATACATTTGCACTTTCTGAGGCGTATGAGCCCCTTGAGACTGTTAGTGAAGCACCTAGCATAGACTTGGTAAGAACTGTCTTGTTCTTTCCAGTGCCACATGGAACCAGTTTTGCAGAGCTTCCTTTGTGTGCTTCTTGAACTTCTACTCCAGGTTTCCTGCTGCACTTGCCCTGTCTCATGTTGTGTTTTTTCTTCTCTCCAGGCACTTATGGATCTATGCAGCAAGTCTCCCTGTAAGAATAAAGGCACGTGTGTCCAGACTGGAGTCCAGACTCGATGTGTCTGTCCGTCTGGCTGGACTGGTGCTTACTGTGACGTGCCCAATGTGTCGTGTCAAGTGGCAGCTTCACAAAGGGGTAAATAAGCATCCTCTGTTCTTTAACTGAAAACATTTCCCCATGCATCGTTAGTCTGTGCCTCCTTTCCCTGTATGCCTGTGAACGCAGCGTGCATTGGAAATCCCAGAGAGCCCTGCTTCTAGGTGGGCAAGTGTGATCACCTCTAAGCTAGAAAACTCTCTACAAGTTTGGATTTGGGAGAATTGGGACTTTCTTGATTCTCCCTGATGTAAGAAACTGGCTCCTACTATAAAAAAATATTAGAAAAGAAGAATTAGGTGTTTTATGAGGTCTCAGTTTCAAAAGTGCTGTTTTATGTGGATTGCCTTTTTGGAAAAGACATCAGCTATTTATGCCTTTCTGTTAAATCACTGGCAGGTTTAAGGCATGTCATCCTTGTACAAGGAAGGCATCTTGTAATTCATGATCTTTGTGTTTTCACAGAGAATACTGGCACTGAGTGTACTATCTAGATAATACCGGTAGTAATACCAGTAGTAATTTCCTACTTCAGATAATGTACATATAAAATATTTGTTTTGTAAGTGAGTTTCTTCCTGGAGAATGGCTTGCAGCCCGGACTGATAGCCGGTATCATGCCATTTTCAGTCCAGGAAATCCAAATAAGCAGATTCAGAGTCAAAGGAGAAGCATGTCAAGCTCCCATACCTTTTGCAGCCATTCTAGGTACAAACATTGAACCTTTGTACTGCAGTAGTAGCTCTTCAGATGTGTGTTCCCCAGCCGATGGTAAAATAATACAGCAACACAAATACTACATGCCAGTGTTGATGCTGATTAGCCAAAGCAAACAGAGCAGTGACTTCATTTGGAAGTCAGTTGTGGTTCTGACCCACCGCAGTTTAAAGAGTAGCTCTTCATTTGAGTTTTGACTTTTCATTCTCTTGGGTCCAGCCGTGTTCATTCCTGACTGAGCTACCAACACTGGCAGCAAGCGTGTTTTACCTGTTCGCTCACTTTGTTGCACTTTGTTTCAGGAGTCCCAGTGGACCAGTTGTGCCAGCACTCTGGTCATTGCCTCAGTGTTGGAAACACTCACCACTGTCAGTGCCAGATGGGTTACACTGGCAGTTACTGTGAGGTGCAGGTCGATGAGTGTGAGTCCAGCCCCTGCCAGAATGGTGCTACCTGCCGGGATCACCTGGGTGGATACCAGTGCGAGGTAATGTGCCGTGGTTCAGTAGGAACAGGGCTGAATATTTAGAGCATTGTAATGCAGGGGAATCAAAAGAAATCAGAAACATGTGCAAGTGGTACAATAGTTTCAAAGGGGATAAAAGCAACCTGCACCTGCAAGGAAGTTTTAATTTACTGTGGGAGAAACACTGCTCCTGAGAGGCTTTTAAGGCTGACACCTCTAAAGGTGTGATGGTAAGGAGGTGTGGCTGATGGCCATTTGAACTCCTTGCCTCTTTGGAGGTGGAGTTCTCTTGAAAACCTTTTCCCCACCCCCCCCCAGGTGTGGTTTATATTAAAACATTTAGAGTGCATTAAAGGAATGTTGTATTCTCCCTATTGGATGGGCAAAGCATCCTTTGCTTTCAGGGTGGGAGGTGCCTTCCACTGCTTTCTGTTTCCTACAGGGGATGCAGAGAGCAGCGTAGGCCATGAGATTATGGCCTACACTTTTCACAATGGTGGAACACCTTGGAAGCTCACGCCCAGAAGGAATGGATGAGTTTTGTGTAAATCTGAATTCAGTCAGAACCACTAAACCAGTGGTGCTAATGGGTGCCATGTTTCGATCACTCTATTTTGCAGGAATAAAGTCACTCAAATTCAAACACGCAGTGTGCTGCTGACTACTCACACAGCCAAGCTGTGTGCTTAAGCTGGCTGGCTGTGCAGCCCTTGAAATCACTTGCAGTTGTATAGCTACAAAGGCAGTCCCACTGAGGGCTCGTTTTGTCTGGGTTAGCCTTTCTCAGATGTCTGCTAATGTATCTGTTAGGAGAAGATTATTCACATTTATTTTTATACTGGCAGTGTGTGCCTGGGTACCAGGGTGTCAACTGCGAATATGAAGTGGATGAGTGCCAGTTTCAGCCCTGCCAGAATGGAGGAACATGTATAGACCTCGTCAATCATTTCAAGTGCTCCTGTCCACCAGGAACTCGGGGTATGAAGCTCAGCAATTAAGTGAATGTTCTAAGAGTGATTTTTCCTTTCTGAATACTGGTTTCGTGATGTAGAGTCTAAAGGGAATGCATTATTTTCTTTGAAGAATGTTCCCAAAGTGCACTGACTCCCTTGAGATACATATTTTCTCTTTAAAAATAAATGCTGCTCTTTTTTTTTTTTTTCCTTTCCTTTTCTTTTTTTTTTTTTTTCCTAAAGGAATAGGTCATGACAGTGTCCTTTGGGAATGTATGATCTGTTTTTGGCAATGGGCTTGGATGAGATTACTGTTAAGGTCTCTCCCAAACCTCTCTGTTTTGATATAGTAAATCCAAGATTTCTATTTGGCTAAGATAATATGAAATTGAAAATAAGCTATGGGATGAAAAGAAATGGCCTCAAGTTGTGCCAGGGGAGGTTTAAGTTGGATATTAGGAAAAATTTCTTCACCCACAGGGTTGTCAAGGCCTGGACCAGGCTGCCCAGCGAAAATGGTGAAGTTGCCAGCCCTGGAGGGTTTTAAACGACCTGTAGATGTGGTGCGGAGGGACATGGTTTAGTGGTGGACTTGGCAGTGCTGGGTTAATGGTTGGACTTGATGATCTTAAAGGTCTCTTTCAAGCAAAACCATTCTGTGACTCTCTGAAATAGACAGAAAACTTGCTTGGTTCTTGCAGAATTTCCAGTGACTTTTACTTGTTTAAATTTTGGCCCTGCATTGTCCTCTGTCCTGGAGTCTTTTGTGGAAAATAGGTTCAGTGCCTCTAGGCTAGCTTAAACTATTTCAGCAAATTTGAGCTCTTTTATTAAAACTCTTTTAAAAAAAAAAAAAGTCATATAATGGTGGTTTTCAGTATGATTCCACAGCCTATATAATGGCATGTCTCCTAAAATCTAACCTTGTTTCCCTGTTATACCTTACGTGATGGTCCTGAGCTCTACCTCTGAAAAGAATCAAGATTGCACATTTTAGCCCATCAGTGAATACTTTCTCACTTGTCTTTTTTTCTTAAGTTTGTCATTTAAAGATCTTACATTCCTCTGAACTTAATTTTTCTTTCTGAATTGTGTCATCTCAGTGTTGGCAGAGTCTCCAGTTGTGTGTCAGGTAGAACTAAACTCTCAATTCATAAATTAAATTTAGGAAAATTACAAAATGATTTAATCTATCTGCCTCCTGGCCATGAATATTACCTGTTCATCCCCTTTAGTGTGGCTGGCAGCACATCCCCCATTTTGAGTAAGTGTTTATTTCATCATAAATAAAATGCAGCAGTTCTTCATGTATTGCACTTAATTTGGTCCTCCAGTTTAAAAAAAAAAAAAAAAGTTACTTCCTATATCTCTACATCAAAATGTGTATTTTAGTATGAAATTGTGCACTGCCAGAACATCTGTGTTGTACTAAAGCATCCATCCATTCAGAGATTCTGAAAGCATTGCTTTTAATTCTTTGGCCTTTATTTGTTGATATTAATTATTTATTGGATGTGACAATTTTGTTGTTGTAAATGAAAGGAATTAGAGAAGATTAATACAGGTACTTAGGATATTCAGACTTAGCTTTTGTCTCTGTCCCAGTTTGAAATGAACACTTGGCCCCCACGTTCAGGTGAATGACTTCACTTGCTTCGGATGAATCATCTGTATGAACAGACAAAACTACTTGCTCGACTTACCCTCTGGGTCGCCTTTTGTCTGTTACACTGTGTGGTGAAGGCAGAACCAGTACCAGGCATTGCCCCTTGAAAAGAAACCCAGTAGGGAGAGGGAGAAACTGCCATCTCTAGCCGGTGTTGAGAGTTAACTGTAGGTCCCCAGAAAGCAGACGTCAGGAACGGCATGCTGGCCAGGAATCGGTGCTTTAGCAGGCTACGCTCAATGCATCTTTTTTCATTCTGTGTTTTTAATTATGCCCTTAAAATAAGTCAAGCGTGAAAGCTGCTGAGAATACCTGTATGACCTACCCTTGAGAACAGCCTGCATCTAACCCACACGCTCCTTAGGTCTGGTCTGAGGCTGGCTGGCTGCACGGGCTATGGGTTGCGTGAAGCCGGGATCGTTCCCTCTTTTATATCTGGGACCGTGCGCGACACGGTCTGAAAACCTGATGAGCAGTGGAGGGGAGGAGGTCGTGACACCCTATCTTCAAATTGTCCCTTTTCCCTGTCTCTCCAGGCCGTTTCTGTGAGGAGAATGTCGACGACTGTGTTTCAGACTCGGGAGCACCCCGCTGCTTTAACGGGGGGCAGTGCATCGACCAGATCGGGGGCTACAGCTGCCTTTGTCTCCCGGGCTTTGCGGGCGAGCGATGCGAGGGAGATATCAACGAATGCCTCTCGAATCCTTGTAACCCTCGTGGAAGTCTGGACTGTGTTCAGCTGATAAATGATTATACCTGTGTCTGTCGTAGTGCTTTTACTGGTGAGTAGTCGTAAACGTGCTTCCGGTTTCAGGGTGGGATCTTGAAAAATGGGCATTCTTCCCCTTGCTGGAAGTCATGTTATCTAGTCGCTTTCCTTTACGATATCTGATTGTTTCCCTATATCTTGTTTCAGATTTTAAACTAATCTTTCTTTTAAATCTTCTAAGAAATTCGACTTCTAGAGCTGTCTCAGACAAAGGAATCCCCTGAGGCACTTGGTTGCCAGGATTTTTTTTCCTGTGGTACTTTTCTCTCCTTCATAATTTCACATTTCTAATATTGTAAGTGTAACTGGTTCATGTGTCAGCTTCTCCATGGGTTTTCCTTTTGCGAGGCTGCATAAGAATTTTCTCTATAAATCAGTGTCGTGGTATCCATAATTAGCTTTTGGCCTCCTTTTCTACTCCTGGCTCCCTTTCTCCCTTACATTGGTGATGTGGTTAGGATGGAATATTCTATGCATAGACTGTACATTCCTAGCTTAGTGATGTGATCCCTCCACAATCCAATCTCAAATCACAACATTGCAAGGATTTCACACTGTGCAAACTTAATGTCTCACTCTCTAGATCTCTTCTTTGTTCATATCTCTGCTATTCTGCTTTCTGCCTCCCACTGGGCATAAGTTTGGGCTAATAGTCTCCAGATGTGTCTTAACTTTCAGCTTTCCAGTTTCCATGTCAGTTTAATTTCTAATGTATTCAATTTTCCTCCATTAAAACCTTTTGCTTTCCCTTCTTACTAGTGACCTTCTCTGCATCCTTTACCAATAATTTTACTCTTTTTTTTTTCCTGAAAATATAAAGATGCTGTGATTTTCCACTAAATTTGTGACTGTCAGATGCAAAGAAATCCCAGAGACATACATCAGAAGAACTCACTCATTAGTTTTTAAATGCATCACCTAGACTGACAAAGGAAGTTCCTAAAAGAGTGACGCATGAGGGAAGCAAAGCCAGTTAAGCTAGTGGGACACCAGTGCAAGTCATCAGACAGATTTATATTTAAGCCTGTCTGTTAAGCTTGCTTTTATGAATTATGCCTCATGTTGCTTCTGGCTCTCATGGAAGGACTGCTGGAACTTGCACTGTGGGGAGTGCAGACCTACAGCACCCTAGGAGGAGCAGGGAGAGCTGCTATGTCTCAGACACAGAATCTGTCTGGAAATGTTATGCACAGAGGGAGAGCATGCTTGCTTCTCTAGTCATTCGTCTTCTGTGCATTCCACGTTGACCCTTCTGCCTGGGAGGGGACGGGGTGGCTTTGCTGTGGTTTGTGACTGTTAGGATGCCAGGACTCTGTGGGCCATCCTGCCCTGTCTGCTCCTGTCTGCGAGCAGTCAGTCTTGGCTGCACATGTGTGGAGACTTCTATTAATGTTTTCCTAGGGGGTCCAAGTCATGCTCAGGTCATACTCATCTTTTTTAAGTCTGATGTCAGAGTTTGACTCTGGGAGTAAATACCAGTCAGTGCAGTAATACCTCTGTCTAGCTGATCGGTCTGAGGAGAGCCCAGCCTCTTGTTCTATTCACTTAATGTTGCATGTGATCCTGAGGGTTGTTCTTTCATGGTTACAGTGTGGCTTGCCTTTGAACTCAGTGAGCATCTCCCTGAAAGTAAAGATGTCTTAGGAACTCCCAAATTGATATGGAACAGCACCTTCAGCCTCTCTGCCTGTCTAACTTGGGGGTGACAACAGCAAGTTGGTTGTGCTGGGTTGCTTGCATTCCTGAGGAGGCAGATGAGGTGGGCCATCTCCAAACACACATTGTGGATTCTGGGGTTGTGCCTTCTCTACCACTACTTAGGCAGCTACTTAGAGGGCATGAATTATCTGAAGAGACATTTCCTGCCTGTTCCGAGGGGAAGATCTCACTGGAGCATTTGTCTTGTTGGCTATTCATTGAAGGGTTTTGCTTTGTGATAGCTCTTTGATGTGCACCCACACATACGTTTCTCTGCTCTCTCCTCCCCATGTGCCTACACGACAGGTCGTCACTGTGAGAGTGTAATAGACGTGTGTCCCCGGAAGCCTTGTCAGAACGGAGGTACCTGTGCTGTTGCCAGCAATATGCCAGATGGGTTCATCTGCCAGTGTCCTCCGGTAAGCACTGTCTCCTCAAACTAGATCTCCTGACTCAGCTGTAGAGTTCTCTGGCTACAGTCTCATTAGTTTCACTGGTCCACTGTAGGTGGTTATCTTTTCTGTGCTACTTACAAAGCCGTGTCCTTGGACACGCTTTACCCACGTCCTTTAGTTTATCTACTTAGCTGGGAAACCCAGGGCTTCCAGGTGCCCTAGAAGAGTGATGCTGCCTGTTGTTACCCCAACCAATCCTGCTGTCGAGGCAGGAGAGCTGGCTTTTCTGTCCTAAACCTAGTATTAAATTTTGACCTTTTTTTTTTTTTTTTGCTATTCTGTGTTCTCTGTGCTTACTGCAAGATTCCCCTTGTTCATGGCTCTTCTAAGTCCATTCCAAAATGCAATGGAGCCTTGGTCCTACTTTATCTCTGAGTCTAGATGCAGAAAACCTTAGCTCCTGTCATGAGGCTAGAGAAGTTACGGGGGAGAAAGGCTTTACACATGAAACCTTGGAATGTTGAAGAATAAGTTTGTGAGCCTCATTGTTTTGCATTTTGTTGTTGGTTTTTTTTCCCTTCGTAGGGTTATTCTGGAGCAAAATGCGAGTTCAGCAGCCACAGTACTTGTGGACAAGTGAAATGCAAGAAGGGAGAGCAGTGCATCCAGACATCTTCTGGTCCACGGTGCTACTGCCCCAAGCTGTCACTGGGAGAGGAATGCCAAACAAACACGGGTTGTGCCAGTGCCCCCTGCCAGAATGGTGGAAGCTGCCACCCTTATTCTCAGCCTCCCTACTATTATTGTCAGTGCCCTGTTCACACCCAAGGCAGCCAGTGTGAGCAGCCTGTAACGTTCAGCCCAGAGCCCCGAGGATGTTTGGATTCCCAGTGTGCAGAAAAAGCAAAAGATGGCTATTGTGATGAAGATTGTAACACTCATGCCTGCCAGTGGGACGGAGGCGACTGCTCCCTGACAATGGAAGACCCTTGGGCCAACTGCTCCTCTTCCTTGCGCTGCTGGATGCTTTTCAACGGACAGTGTGATGAGTTCTGCAACACACCCGAGTGCCTGTTTGACAACTTCGAATGTCAGCAGAACGGCAAAATGTGCAAGTAAGGCTTGGTCCTGAGGGCTGTTCCTCTGTGTCACTCACACATCTCCTGCTAGAGCTTTCAGTAGTTGGGACGCTTCCTGCCTGCTGCTCCCATTCCTTCCGTGGTTTCTGTTGCTGGTCCTTGCTCTTGCTGAAAGTTTGGCATCGAGGAGTTTCTGCTGCTTTCTGTGCTTTTTGTCTGGTTTTGGAAAGAAGTTCTGGAATTTGTATGCTGTGAACTGAGTTGCTAGCCTGAGCACTGGTAGTGTTTTAACCTGCAGATGGATGTGCCCTGCTTTCTGGGGAGATACAAATAGGAGGCTTTTCACCTTGTGCTAGGTTTTAGTAGTACCGCCTCCTATCCTGAATTTCACTCCATGCCAGCAATACCTGCATTTTTATCCCAGATGTATTTGCTACCTCTGAATGTGTTTCCCAGCTTACTTGTTGTGGTACTTCTTTCTCTTTCGTTATTTGTGATAAATGCTACAGCTTTGCTGTGGTGTTGTAACTTCAAGTAAACAGAATAAGCCGTTCTGTTCCACTGGTACCAGAATTGAAGTATGTGTTCCTGGGGTGTTCTGTGCTTCCTGCTTCTACCCTGTCAGATTGCAGGCTCACCCGGGGATTATATTTCTTCTCCTTGTATGCTGAATACGAGTGTTATTTTACCTCCAATGATGATGAAGAGCGTAAGGCCTTGGCCCCTAGACTGCAGGTATACTGTACAGAACGTGTATGTCCTGTCTGCTGCCTGTAACCATTTTGCTGTTCTAGGTACGACAAGTATTGTGCGGATCACTACGCAGATGGCCGCTGTGACCAGGGCTGTAACAGCGAGGAGTGTGGCTGGGACGGCCTGGACTGTGCTGGTGACAAAGCAGAGAAGCTGGCAGAAGGAACCCTGATCATTGTGGTCTTAATGCCCCCCGACGAGCTGCTGGGTGATGTTCGCAGCTTCTTGCGCACTCTGGGCACTCTCCTGCACACCAATCTGAGAATCAAGCTGGACTCCCAGGGAAACCCCATGGTATTCCCATACTATGGGGAGAGATCGGCAGCACGGAGTCGGCGATCGCTTGTGGTTGTTCGCAAGCACAGAGAACTGGAGCAAGAGGTCATTGGGTGAGTGGATGCTTTTGTGTTCCTCTGGTTTTGTTGTGCTGATATCTCATGCTTGTAGGTGTCTGGGGCATTCTGACCTCTTAGGGCTGTAGTCTGTTTTTTGGTTTTGTTTGTTTTTTTTGTTTTAATGG
This sequence comes from Actenoides lindsayi, assembly GCA_025331215.1. NCBI lineage: Eukaryota > Metazoa > Chordata > Aves > Coraciiformes > Alcedinidae > Actenoides > Actenoides lindsayi. Next base: position 27,615 of record WTSP01012494.1, on the reverse strand, counting down.
GGAAATATAAAGTTATTGCAACTGCCAAATTCAGTGCAGGTCTGGAAAGATTAACATAAAAGGCTGCAGTTTAACCTAGTGCTTTGGCAAAACTTTCTGACTTCTGTGCCCTCTTACTGTGTCTCTACAGCACCAGGGTGTTCCTGGAGATTGACAACCGTCAGTGTGCAGAGGATTCAGAGCAATGCTTTCAGAACACAGAAGCTGCTGCGGCTCTCTTAGCTGCTCAGGCCATCAAGGGCATGTTGCCCTATCCTTTCGTGTCTGTCCAGAGTAAGTAATTGCAGAGGAAAAATTGCTCGTGGAGAAAGGCAGTCAGCAAACTTGGGCTGGCAAAATTCATGCTCATACTATTGATCATCATCTTAATACGTCTCACTGTTCAGTATGGTTTCTGGGAGCTAACTTATTCATCCCCAGTTCTAGAACTAGGTATGTGCAATACTCTGCTCTGAGGGAGCATCTGGTTCGTAAGGCAGGGCATTTAAGTTTGGAGCCTAGTCATTTTAATACCTGTAGAAACAACAATAATCTCTTGTGTGCTGCACACTGCAGTGATCTTGTCTGCACTAAAAGCCATTCATGTGTAAGTCATGAATTCAGTGAAAAAGATGCCATTAGAGGGAAAGGGTGTGAGTGTTTTCTCCTCTGGCAATATGTAATCCCTTTGATTTCTGCTGCCCTCTGCCTCAGTTTGAGATGCATTTGCAGCCTCCTACTAGATCAGTAATATCCCTGTTCCTAGTTGAGTTGTGCTCATATCTTTATGTACATCAGCTCTATGTATATGTGTATATATGTAGATCAGCTCTCTTTACACTGATTCAGGGTGGCTGTCTTCAAGCCAGCAGGACTCTTGAGGAAAGGAGCAAGTTCTTCAGTTCAGCAGTCATAATCTAAAAAATATTTTGAGAAACAAGGTGAAGGGAAGGCAGAAAGACAGAGAATGTATTCTTACAACAGTTGCAGCAGAGCCTAAACTACCTCAAGCCCTTTGCTCTAAATGCATCACATGTAGAGACGATAGACTCTCCGTGCGGAAAACTCTGAGTGAGAAAATACAGTACGGAGATTGAAGATCGTTGCCTGTCTGCTTTGTTCATCTCCTTGTATTTTAACTGAAAATTTTAGGTGAGCCCTTGTTACCACCGAAGACCCAGTTGCTTTACCTACTGGCTGTGGCGGCTTTGATCATCCTCTTAATCCTGCTTTTGGGTGTGATGATGGCGAAGCGTAAACGCAAACACGGTTCGCTGTGGCTCCCGGAGGGCTTTATTCTGCGCAGGGATCCTAGTAATCATAAACGCAGAGAGCCTGTTGGGGAAGATGCTGTTGGACTCAAGTAAGTTTGCATTTAGGCCACTGGCAGTGTGTCTGTTACTGTGCTAGAGGACTCTGAGAACGTGATGTATAAGTCTTACAGTAAGGTTACTTAATTCCGTAGAGGCAGCTGCCCTTTAAGCTAGAATGTCTTCGGCTATTTCTCTAAATTTCAATGTATGAGTTTTGGACAGAAGAACTTTAATTTATGAAATGCTAGTAAGGAATCTAATCTCCTGGTTATGTTTAGTTTTCTCACAGTCTGTTTAGTTCAGCGGTTGGGTACTGTTTGCATAACTTCCTCCTAGAATAGGCAAGACATTTTTAGGTTGATAGGTGGCAACAAACTTCTAATACATGTAGCTCATTGCATTAAAAGCATGACTCAGAAATAATGGAAAGCTTCAAAAGAAGAATCCCATTTATGCAGTTTGGGCTTTCCATTGAATTAAGTAGGTTTGCCGTTCAAATTGCATTTAATGCCACTGTTGGCTGCCTGAGATTTCTAATTTCTTGGTCCCTCTGTTTCCCTACCAAACCTGCAAGCATCCCATCCTTAGTCTCTGCAGGCTAGTGTAAGTTGCAGTAGTAGCACCTGGTCAGCATGCAGTGATGTGTTCTCCTTGTTTGTTAGAAATCTGTCAGTCCAGATACCAGAGGGTAACCTGGCAGATTCTGGACCAACTGAACACTGGGCAGGTGATGGTGGACCTCAGCCAAAAAGAGCAAAGGTAAGGAGCTCCAAGACGTGAATATTGCATGCTAACCACTGAAATCACTGGTGAGGAAAGCAGCTGCATTAACTTCCAGAGCATGCCCCTTGCTCAAACCCTCCCTTTGCTTAGGGGCTTGTAATATAGATAACTAACAATATCTGAGGAGCAAACCCTCAGATTAGCATTTCCACCACATGCCAGGGGAGAAACCAGGTCACTGCTGTTCAAGTGTCCCCTCCCTACCCAGGCCCTGCTGCATCAAAAGGAATAGAAGGTTGACAGTGGTGTAATGTCTTGCAGTTCAGGCCTGATAACATATGGCAGGAGTGTGGAAGGTGAGAATGTCAAGCAGAGGTAAATTGAGACTGTCGTTGGCTTAAAACAAACAAACAAACCTCTCCAAACCAAACAAATAAAAAAGCCAACCCCCCAGCAAAATTAAGAAAACCACAAGTACTTCAGTGTCTTTGGTCACTTGATGAGTATTTGCTTATTTCCTGTGGTCAGGCTGAGGATCAAGCCTTGCTCCCAGAAGGTGATGAGCAGATCGATCAGCGCCAGTGGACACAGCAGCACCTGGAGGCAGCAGATGTCTGTGGGAGCACATCACTAGCCCTTACACCACCTCAGGCAGATCAAGAAGTGGATGTCCTGGATGTCAATGTCAGAGGGCCAGGTCAGTGCTCTTGACTGTCCATGTGTTCTACCAGCCACTGACCTGCCCTGTCTCCGGTGGCTGGGACTGCTAATGTTTAAAAATTACATGGAGTACACAGGAACACCAGCAGAACCTTTGTGGTACTCAAGGAAAGTTCATGTGCACTCCAGAAAAGAAAGGTGGAGAGATGGGATCATGGTAGCACAGGGAATATCATGTAACCAGGAGAAAGAGTTCACTTAGCAAGCACCTGTAGGAGTTACAGCTATAGAATCTCCTTTATAACAACGTGTGCCTAAAAGATACTGTCAGAATGCCATTGGGGCAGAGATTTGTGGCAGACTTCACTAAGGACCAACTTAGCAAGGTTTATACCTGTGGTGTCTGTTGTCTGGGGTGGTAGCAAGGGTGGTCTTTTCTTGGATGACTTCTGGCAGACAGTATATATACCCAGACAGGCAGTGTGTGAGACTTCTGTGCTGGAACAGAGCACCAATGCAACAAGCTTGTTAATTTTTTATTTTTTTTTTAAATCACTGATTCATACCCTCAATTTATGAATTCAATGAGTTGTTCACTGTAACACAACTGAACTTTGAAGGGTGTTCTTTAACACGCACACAGGCTTTTGCTCTCTTTTGGTCTCAGATGATTTGATGCAGGAAGAATGCTCTGCTGCTTTTTCTAAGTGTAGCACTAAGGCTTTATAACCTGGTAAGGGACTGGGTGGGTCATCTGGTAATTCCTGTGTTCTGAGAGGAGAGAGTTGACCAAGAACTTTATCCTGGCTGGAAGAGCTGCAAGCACAGCTCGTGTTCACATGTAGAGAGGTGATTCTGATGATATTGCTGCAATTGCTTTTTATTGGATTTTGTGGGAATATTTCCATGCAATTTAATGATGACTGACCCATTCTCTCAGTTCCCTTCTATTGTCTTTTCTGCTCGTTGACCCGTTAGCTCTCCCAAATGCAAAGCGCAGGGAAGGAGGGATTTCTGTGTAACGAGTGTGAGAACATAAACCATCAGTTTCTGCCAAATTTAAGCTTTTCTTTATTTCCCCTATTGAAGCTTCTAGTTGTGTGGCAGGGTAGAAGCTTTCCAAGTGCAGGCAGTAATGTTCTTAAGACTTCAGACTGCTTATTTTCACGTTCACTCAAAGCTTTGTCCAACAATAGCAATGGAATAATACTGACCTGTGAGTTGCTTTCCCGCCATTCAGATGCAACTGTGAAACCTGCATCAAGCTGCTGTAAGCTGTTCCCCTCAGTGGCATCAGAAGCAAGTGGCTGAGTTACTGTCAGGGGAAGAAGTTGTTTTAAAAGTCTGAGAAGTGTTGGAGTAATGCGTTAGTAAGGAAGGGAAGGATTCACAGAATCACAGAATTGTTTAGGTTGGAAAAGACCTTTATGATCATCAGTTGCAACCAGTAACCCAGCACTGCCAGGTCACCACTAAACTGTGTTACTCAGCACCACATCTCCACATCTGTTAAACCCTTCCAGGGATAGGGACTCCACCAGTTCCCTGGGCAGCCTGTTCAGGGCTTCACAACCCTTTCTGTGAAAAACTTTTTCCTGACATCCAACCTAAACTTCCCCTGGAGCAACTTGAGGCCATTTCCTCTTGTCCTGTCCCTTTTTACTCAGGAGAAGAGACAGACCCTGAACTTGCTGCAACCTCTTTCCAGGTAGTTGTGGAGAGCAATAAGGTCTCCCTGGAGCCTCCTTTCCTCCAGGCTAAAGAACCCCAGTTCTCTCAGCCACCCCTCACAGTTAGTGCAGCTATTCATCTGCCCTGGCCACCTTCCTCTTCCTTTGCATGCAGAGGGAAGGAACAGGCACTTCTGAGAGGCAGTTCATCTTTGTCTCAAGCAGCAGCCTACTGAAGGCTGGATGGCTCTCACTCCAGTAATGCTTCGCTGCCACTAATTACAAAGGGTGTTGAGGCTCACTGGCTTGGGTGCAGGTGTCTGGGCTGGAGCCATGTGGAGCTGGGTGAGTTAGATCCTGGCCATGAGTCCAGGTGGCAGGTAGAACAGTAGAGATTTTTTTCCAGAGAGAGGAGAGGCAAGTTGAAACACCTCAGTGTACTAAGGGGTTATTCCCTCTCTTAACCCAGCACCTTTGCAGTCTCCCAAGGTTAGGGGGATCCAAGAGCTCCAATACTCCCACAGAAGTATTGCCTAGAGACTTTGCTGGGTTCTCTACATCCTAGCTTTCAGTATGTTGTGCCTGTTTGAGTCCTTCAGTTGTAGCTTTCTGGTGAACTTCTGGCTTTACCATCTCACTCCGAGTTTTACATTTGCTCAGGGATTGAGTTTTTATAAAATGCTGTTGTCACCGTTGTGTCCCTATACTATTCTTTCTCTGTGTCCCCCAGAGTGGTGAGGACATTCTTTTCACTGGAGTTATTGTGAGTGTGTAACCAGGGTAATGCAATTATAAGCATAACTGGTAACACCACCTATAATTAAAACTGATTAGCAGTCCCTATTATATGCCCCTCTTTTTCAGTCACTAAAACTTCAGTGGTTCAGACTGGAATTTTCCGTGCTGTGTGTCTGCCTCCAGCTGGATCCTTTTGGGTTCTTTTGCAGCTATTTCAGAGAACAAGCTGGAAGGAGGAAAAAAGACATTGTGTCCACGGCTTTTTTTTTTCCTAGTAGTCCATCAAGCACTTAATTGTGGTGGCCTAGCTGGATGTGCTTTATGCTAGCCTCGTAAAACTACCCGTGTGTGGCCAACTCACAAAGCTCTGAAAAGAGCTGCACATACCTGAGAGACTTATTGGAGGGTGGCAGCTGATTTTTCCAAGGAATTCGTGCGTACTAGAGCTGTGTCCCTGTGGAGCAGCTAACCATGATCCCTCCAGGACAACTGCAGTGACTGAGCGAGCAGGACCTTTCCTGCAAGTGGTTTTCCAGGGCTGTAGTGTTGGAAGGGTCCTTTCTGCGCTCCGTCTCTCTGCTCTTTGTGTTGGGGCAGCACTGAGGAGCCCACAGCCTGACTGGAATACTGAGAAGTGTTCATTTGGGACACGGAAACAGAGCCAGCAGTAGGAGGGAGAAGCACAAAAGGAAGTGTAACCTTGGACAACAGGCAAGAGGGTCTATAGACAGGACTGTGTTTTGGAACTGAACCCAGGCCCGTACGTCAGCACTTTGCCTCAATCCATCACATCCTGAGAAAGTCGCTGGGCAAAAGCCTCCGTGCCCTGTGGTTGGGAGCCACTAGGAGGAGTGTGGGTGCTGCTGCTGCCAGCCTGCCCGCAGCCCTCCCCGCTGCCTCTGCGCCACAGGCACCCTGCGGCAGAATGGTGGGCTTCTGGCAGGGTTGGGAACTGCCCTAAAAGAGTGAGGAAAGCTAGGCGATCAGAAGGTGGGAAATGGGAGCAGGGTGTTAGGGCTCTGTATAGCACTTCAAGAGATCATCACCTTGTTCATCGGCACAGAATCCTCCTTCTGTCACCTGGCTTTCTGCAGGCTCAGGCACTTCGTTCAGTGCAGGCAGTGCACTGAAGATGGAGAGTTGTGCAGGCAGGGAAGCTGTTGGCCTTAGGGTCCAGGAATGTCCCCTGCTTGCCCATGGAATAAATTGGGTAGTTGCTGAAAGATTGTCTTGAATTTCTGCTAGTGAGCCACAGTGGAGAAGCAAAATTTGTGTTCACCTTTGCAGATCTCCCGTGGGGCACTTAGCACGGAGGGGTTCACTCCTGCTTCCATATTAGTCCCACTTTTTTTCTAGGTGCCTGTGGCGTGAGTGGAGTAAAGCAGTAAAACCAGTAAGCAAGCATTAGTGTCTACAGTTGAAGTCTTTGGTTTTAGGTGGTGGATATTTTGTAGCATTCAGAGTCTGCTGAAACTGAAGCACTTGACATTTGATGGGTTGATGAATATATGTGGAGGTGTTTTAAGTCTTAACTGCCTTGCATCTAGGGGAGCGTTAACACAGGTGAAGAATCAGCAGTATGAGCTAGTCCTGAATCGCCCTTCTGATCAGCAGGCAGAGGGAGGGGGAGATTCATCCAAGGGGGAGTCAGTTAAGTTAGAGGTTTGGAGGAGCCCTTCTCCTTCCAGTGACAATGCAAGGATCCTGGTTGGTTGAATGTGAATTTAGCCTTTGTGGATGTCCCATCAGTGTGAGCCCATCACTGGAGACCGGTGGAGAGACACAAGCCCAGTATCTTCCAAAGCAATCAAACTGTGATAGACTTGCAGCAGTTTATACCTGTGAGCAGTCCGTGCTACGATGGAAGGGTGCATGGGAAGCAAGGCATTGTGCCTGTGTAGGATACAACTGGTACACCAGTGATTTGTACTGGATTAGACCCTGTTCCATGGTCCCTTCCTGCATAATGTACTTTCATGAAAGTACAGAGCAGGCTTGATCAGTTTGTTTAGGGCTCTGGTCATGGCCAGTATTAAAAGCAAGGTGAGGTTGGTTTGGTCATCCTGGGGCTTTTTTCAGGTTTGAGCTCTTGACTGCCAAAACTTCAGGGTCCTTGTGCAGATGCGTGTAGTAGATAGGTGTGTAATAGATAGGAAAGCTTTCGTGTGCATTTCACTTCAGGTTAATATCTGCAAAATGCCACCAGTAATCGGTGGGCAATTCTCCAATATTTTTTCTCTGTCAATTGTTTATTTTCACCAGGTATGTGATTAAAACATTCACGTGGATACTTCTACTTGGTCATCTGAAGTCTTTGATTTTTACAGCCCTTGCTTCTCTCTAGGAATTTAGTTAGCCTTTACATTTTGAGGAAGTTTTCCACTTTAGGAACAAACCTTTTTTGTTTCATAATGAATTTGCTTATTTGGGAAGTATCTAAGTTCTGTTGGGGGTTGTCGTAGTTATTACAGTCCTGCTTGGAAGGAAAACCGCTCGCTAACTCTGGGCTTTAAGACAGGAGAACAGGTCTGGATTAAAGTGACTGGAAGGATCATCTATAGCTGTAGGTGCTTGTGCTGGTTTTGGCCGAGGGCACGAGCACAGTGCTGAAGGGTAGAGAACTGTGAGACACAACAAAGTAAAGGAAACCCTCATTCAGGTTACTATGATACCATCTCTTCTGTTGCAGATGGATGTACTCCGCTTATGCTGGCATCTCTACGTGTGGGTGGCTCTGACATCAGCGAGGATGATGAGGATGCAGAAGATTCCTCAGCAAATATAATAACGGATTTGATCTATCAAGGTGCCAACCTGCAGGCCCAGACAGACCGCACCGGGGAGATGGCACTGCACTTAGCAGCCCGCTACTCCAGAGCAGATGCTGCCAAGCGTTTGCTGGATGCTGGTGCAGATGCTAATGCACGGGACAACATGGGACGGACTCCCCTGCATGCAGCTGTAGCTGCTGATGCCCAGGGTGTCTTCCAGGTACAGCAATTAAGAACCTCTTTTAAAGTAGCCGTGCTCTGTAATCATACAAGCCTGCCCAAGCTGCTCTCTGTTCACTCACAGCCTTGCTGTCCTGCCTTCCCCAGTGTAATGGCCAGGTGAAACTGTATTTACATCCAGGTTCCTCACCTACTCATAGCTTGAAGAACTCAGCATGCATGAATTGTCTGGCGTGTATTTACTTGGTCTGTTTGTCCCTCTCACCTATTGTCTGCATCCTTGCATTGCAGTGCTCAGGCTGCTTTTTCATTATAAAGTTTCTCCTGAGTGTCTTCCAAATCCTCAGTTTTTGTCTGTAGCAGTATTGAGAAAAAAGTAAATAAATCTGTCTTCCCCTGTTGTCCAGATCCTGATCCGTAACAGAGTGACGGACTTGGATGCTCGCATGAATGATGGGACCACCCCCTTAATTCTGGCTGCACGTCTGGCTGTGGAAGGAATGGTGGCTGAGCTAATTAATTGCCAGGCAGATGTGAACGCCGTAGATGACCACGGTAATGTGAACACGACGTACTGGGCTGGGCAAATATTTGTCATGGTGCAAGCAAGGAGAGGTGGGCACCTGCTCTCCTGGCGTGTGGGCTGCTCCTAAATTCTGTAGCTTAATCAAACTTTGGGCTCTCCTGCAGAAGTCCTCCCAGCTGTAATAGACTGCTGGCTTCTGCACAGTGGCTTAGTTAGACAGTCCTGGAAGAGGAGCAGAAGAAAGATGAGGTTGGATGTGCTGTGATTCTCTGGACTGCAGACATGACTCTGTGGATATGTTATTTAAAAAATAAAATAATCCCAGAGCAAGTGTTGAAAGTCCCATCTTGGTAACATCGAGGTATGACACTGCAGGGTGATGGTTCCACAGTGCTCACATGCTGTGAGCTGCACTGCAGTGGCTTTCTTCCCTCAGTGTACTCTGTCCATCTTGGTGCTTTAGAAAATAGTTCCTTGTTTTGTCCCTGAAGTTGCTGGGTTTCCCTGCAGGTAAATCTGCTCTTCACTGGGCTGCTGCTGTCAACAATGTGGAAGCAACACTAGTGCTGCTGAAGAATGGAGCCAACAGAGACATGCAGGATAACAAGGTACAGCTTGGGTGTGCTTCCTAACTCATACTATCTCTTTGCTGTTGGCAATGAACTAAGGCCAGATTTTCTAGACCAGGGGCTTAGTGAAGGTCTTCCAAGCCCAGAGTGTGACCAGAACTCTCCCCTGGTGCTGGATATCTTGTAGGATTTCTGATATGGGAGAGCAGTTCTCTTCCTGTTTGGCCGAGTCTGGGGCATCAGTGCTGTCCTGCTTTTCTTGCAGAAAAGGAGTGTAGTACACGGTCAGAGGTGTGCAGGAGCACCAGGGTCAAGTGCTGCTGGTGTCAAGCAGCTGGTTTCCAGTTACCAGAGAGATCTGGCAGCACAGCAGTAGTCGTGCCCTGTCACATGTCCAGGGATGTCAGTGGAAGTGGGGGAGAAGCCCCTCTGTTTGAGAGATGGTCTATACTGTGCAGGCTTCCTGTCACTTCACTGTTAGTTTTTGCTGTGGCTCAGTCCTTGATTTCTTTCCTCTGCCTCAGGTTTGTTTTTTGGATTATTGTGTATCCATCAGTGGATTTTAGAACTACCAACAAGCTTCAGTTCTTTACCGAGCCAGCGTAGTCCTTTGTACCTTTTCCTCATAGCGTCCAGTGGGAGGAAGGCACCGGGTGCTTTCACAGTTCCTCCAAGGACCCACAGCAGAATAGTGCACGTGCTGGTAGGATAGTTTATCCAGTGTGTCCACTGCCCTGGAGGAAACCATCTCCTGTAGTCTGCCTTTTCGATGGGCACCTCTCAGGGTGCGTTGGTTTTGGAGACAGTTAATGTGACGCTGCATGAAGCAGGGCTTCCAGGTTTGGCCGCACCCTTAGGGGACTGTTAGCTGCAAGTCAGGCCCCCCACAGCGAAGCCGCTAAAATCCTTATTCTCTGTGTTCTCAGGAAGAGACCCCGCTCTTCCTTGCTGCTCGGGAAGGCAGTTTCGAAGCAGCAAAAATCTTGCTGGATCATTTTGCCAATCGAGACATCACGGACCACATGGACCGTCTGCCCCGAGATGTGGCCCAGGACCGGATGCACCACGACATCGTGCAGCTTCTCAACGAGTACAACGTGGCGCACAGCCCTGCTGGGCACCCCGGTGCCATGCTCAACTCTGCCCTCTCCCCGGTCATCTGCGGCCCGAATAGGTCCTTCCTCAACCTGAAGCATGCTTCCTTAAGCAAGAAGTCACGAAAACCGAATGCCAAAGGCATCATGCCCACGAACCTCACCAAAGATGCCAAGAGGAGAAGGAAGAAGTCCCTCAGCGAGAGCAAAGGGCAGTTTTCGGAGAGCTCAGTGACCCTGTCACCGGTTGATTCCCTGGAGTCGCCCCATGCTTTTGCATCCGAGCCAACATCCTCTCCCGTGATGCCGTCGCCGGGGGTGTTACACTCGTCACCCAGCTCACTGCTGACCGCTCCGTCAGTGCAGGCAGCGCACACCATGTCCTTCACCAACCTCCATGAGATGCAGCCCTTGGGCCGCGGCTCCAGCACGGTGCTCCCGTCCGTCAGCCAGCTGCTGCCACAGCACAGAACCACCCCTCCGAACAGCGGGCTCGGCAGGCTGCGGCCGGCCAACGTTTCCACCGAGTGGATGAACCGCATGGAGGTGAACGAGTCCCAGTACAACGAGATGTTTGGCATGGTGCCGCAGGTGATGCATTCGCACCCCGGCGTTCCTCAGCAGAGCGGTTTGGTTCAAGCAGATACAAAGCACATGGGAGTGTCCAGGGAGTCTCTGCCCCCTATCATGACTTTCCAGCTGGTTCCTAAGGGTGGCATAAACCAGCAAGCACTGCCACAGCAGGCCCAGTCAAACTGCGCCCAGAACATGGCTGGTCCTCTCAGCTCCATGTACCAGATACCGGATATAGCTCAGCTGCCCAGCGCCTCATTCTCCATGGCTGCCATCCCTCAGCAGGACGGGCAGGTGGCTCAGACGGTCCTCCCGGCCTACCACCAGTTCCAGAGCTCCATGGGCAAGTACCCGACGCCTCCGTCACAGCACAGCTGCTACTCCTCGGCCACAGAACGGACTCCTAGCCACAACCGGCACTTACAAGGGGAGCACCCGTACCTGACTCCGTCGCCCGAATCTCCAGACCAGTGGTCAAGCTCCTCCCCACACTCTGCCTCTGACTGGTCTGATGTGGCAACCAGTCCCAGTAACAACCAGCGCGGGCCGGCGGCCGCTCACATGACGGAGCAGCAGCGGAACAACATGCAGGTGTACGCCTGAAGGCTGGCCAAGTTGAAGCCCGATTCAAGTGGACTTCAGAACTCATGAAGGTCTTCCAGGATGGAAAAATGAAGAACCATTTTAGTATCCAAGAGTCTTAATGAGCCCAGGCTGTTCTTTCCTTGGAGGGACTGTGGTCGTTATAGGCTTGTATGCTTTTATGCTAAACAGAGAACTGTAGAAGCTGGTGATGGAGAAGACCAGCTGGGTCACTTCTAACCAACGCCTGTGCACCTTGGGTGTGATTGCTGTCTGCACTGGATTCTCCAGTCTGCTTTTAAGTATGTTCCACCATTTCTTTGGGGAGACAGCTCTTCAGCTTATTGCATCTCATGGTCGTTTCTCCAGAAATTTAGCCAAAACCAGCTTTTGTATCCTTATTTTGTTACTCTTTTTGTTACCCACATAACCTCTCTCTGAAGCACCTTCTACTAGTTCTCCTTGAGTTCAAGTTGCCTTGTCTTGACACAGCTCAGAGCTGCACCCACATTCCTAGACCCCTCCTTCCCGTGGCCACTCTTGCTCAGCAAGTGAGCCAGGACTTCCCAAAACACCTGCAGGTCAAGTGACACGTCCTGTCACGCAGCTTCACCCCTTCCTCTTCGAGAGCCTTTGTCTTGTACAAACCCACTAACACCCCTTAGCGTTCTCACTGCCTGCCCCCCAGGTATTACGAGATTATATATATATATAGTCTTCTCTTAGGTCATTGGGTTTTTTTCCCCCCCCTCCTGAAAACGCTGGTGTGCCCTGGTCTTCTGCCCGTGGTGACCTGTAGGCACATCTCTCCCATGTTGTATGTCTTCCCCGAGACACACCTGGCCCTTTTGACACACTACCCTCCCCGTGCCCGGTGTGTCCGTGACCGCCTCACAGGCTCCCCTGCTGGACGAGATGCCCTGTAACTGGTACAGGCCTTTTGGGAAGCTCTTGGGACGAGCAGGAGCATTTCAACACCTGGAAACACAAGCTCCCAGCGTGCTTGCACAGTACTCCCCTCCATCCAGGTCTGGCCGTGTCCTGGCCTCCAGATGCCATATGCTGCCTCTTTACGGTGTTATCAAGCAGTGTCGAGGATGTTGTTACATGTTTGCGGTGCCCGTCCTTCTGCATCAGGAATGGTGTCTGGCCCTTTGAAAAGTGTCCCCTTTGCTCCAGCCCTGGGGCAGGGCTGCTTTGTCTTCCCTTCCCAGCAAGGAGGCTGCAGCACTGAACTCCCGAGCGAGCTTCCAGCAGCAGCAGCAGCAACGTGCCTGAAGCCAGGAGCTGGGCTTAAGCGGCAGACCAAATAGCTCAGAAACTGTTGCCTAACGCAGTTTGTGGAACAGGTTTGGGGCTGTCCTCTGCTTGCAGCTTCAGCCTGTGCCAAGATTGCCCAGCTGAGGTGCCCCGCGTGCTCTGTGGGGCAGCAGTGCCGTTTGTACTGCAGCTCCCCCGAGATTCTGGGAGTTGGGGAAGGCAGCTGCCGCTGACCTCAGATAAACAGTCGCTCGTCCTGCTTTGTCCACAAGAGTAATGCTTCCCTGAAGGGCTCTGGACCAGTCAGCAGCCGAAGTGAACATTTCTGGGGATGGTTTGCTCCTACCTCTTCGGGGGAACCCTGCAGACACGTGTTCCAAAGAGATGGGGCTGTCGGCTGCTGCCAAAGGACAGAGAAGGCCGCTCCCCTCCGAGCAGCGGCCATTCAGCATCCTACCGTGTACAGTATTTTCTCCGATGTTTCTTTCCATTCTAATCAAGAGTAAAAGCTTTTTCTTTCGATTTGACTCAATGGTACATGAAGGCAGAGCCTCAGGAGGAGCTGGTTCCCGGGGCCATCGTTTTGGGCTGAAGTTTTTATTTCTGAAGTTCCTGCTTTTTACGACGCGCGCAGCGTTCCCCGGCGTGCTCGCTGCCGTGTGTCCTGTGAAGCTTTGCTGCAGCCGACTCAGATCTCCGAGCAGGAGCCTGCGAGCTCCTGGAGGTCTGTCCAGGTACATGTTTCACTGCAGATAATGAAGTGTTGCTACATCGATGCTAAAGAAACAAAGGGCTTTTCCTCGTTAGCCCTCGAAAAACAAGTGCCTTTTTATATATGTGGCTACCTTTTACAAGATGAATGCTTTCTGTGGAACAAAGCCAGTTTCGTGCCTGGCCTGTTAATACGATGGCCTTCTGCCTGCCTTCTTTTTTTTTTATTTTAACTACTTGTAAAGATAATATCTCCTTAAGGTGGTATTTTATCTCGTAAGTTGTAGAGTAACCATTCACACAGCAGCATTTTCCTATATTAATAATGGAAAATATGTGCTTATTTTTACATTTTTATAAAAGTCTTTTATGAAAATAGTTGCTGCAAAATGTATAAGCAATTTTTATCCCCAGAATAAAGAGTATGTGCCCAGTGTCTGTGTGCTGCTGGTGGTTGATTTTTTTTCTCTTCCCGGCTACTGCGGCACAGCCCCTGGCTTCTAAACGAATCGTTGGTGTTCATCAGCAGTTCAGGGCCCTTAGGACCTCTGCAGTCCGTGTCAGGAGAGAGCTTCTGGGGATTGGGGTGCTGTGTGCTCTGGCTCAGCAGCACACGGACCCCACCACTTAGCTCTGTGCAAGGGGGCTGTGCCTGGGAGCTGAGAGCAGCCTGGCTCAGGCGTAGCAGGAGGCTCCTGGGTCTCTTGGTTAGCTGAGAAGGGAGCGCAGTAGCTAGAAGCCAAGCAGCTGGGCATACTGGGAAGGATGGGGAGGGACTGGAATGGGGCCTTTTTGAAATGCTTTGAGTAAGAGCTCTGGCTTGCCTGGGAGTCTGGGAGCCAGGGCAGGGCTGGGGCTTTTGTGTGGCTTTTAGAAAGGTGAGCACGTGTGGATCAGGCAGTGGTTAGTGGAGCTGTGGATTCACTCACCCTTTCAGGTCCTGCTTGCTTCTCTGGGCTGTTCACTGCTCTTCAAGCTGGGAAGTGGACCCTCATCCCTGGAGCTGAGGCTGACTCCCTGGCTTTGTCTTGGCAGCTGACACATGAAGATGTGCAATTCTCCAGCCTTTGAAACAAGGAATCACAGCTTCTCTGTGCTGTTTTCAGGCTTGAGAAGCTTGACTAGAACAACTGGAGAACAAATTGGCAATGGCTGCCTTCCTGAACTCTGAGCAGCAAGGTGCCACTGAAGCTGTGGGCTCCACTGGTGCTCACCTGGATGGTTTCCAGCTCTCACTGTGGACTCCGATGGGGCCGGTAGCTGAATTACAATGCCTAGCAGGGATAAAGCTGCTGGGGGCATTTTAAGGGTTTAATATTCAAACAACACAGCTCCTTTATCTTCTGGTAGAGGCAGCTTGGCAAGTACAAACCTCCGGGAAGCTTTCACCCATGCTCTCCCACAGGTTGCACATCTGTGCCAAAGTTTAGCAAGCTCTGCTGCGTCTCTGGCATAGCTGCGTCGGGTTTGCTGGTGCTCAGGCTCAGACTTGAATCTGCTTCTCCCCTGGGGCACGTGTGCCTCTTCCCCTGGCTGATGATGAGGGGCTTGTGAAAACTTGTGTTGCATCCAAGTAAGCCTCGTTGAACCAGCCAGGCAGGGAGCTGGGGCATCCATTATCTAACCGAGGAGTAAGGGAGGAGCCTCGGGTTCCTTTGGGAAACGTTTTCATAAAACACGAGTGGAGTCCTGTCTTCTAGGGGCACAGGGGAATGGCTGTGGCTGAGAGGCCTCCCCCTTAGACAGAGCAGCTGATCTCTCTGTAAAGGTGCTCCTTTCAGGAGAAATGGCAGCAGGCAGCAACTGTTTGGACACAAGGCAGCGTTACCCCTTGGTCCTGGAAGGTGCCTAGCAAGCTGGCTCAGCCTTGAGAGGCCTCAGCAGCAGCTGTAATCCAGCTATGTGGGCCAAGGTCTGGTTCTCCTCCCTCCCCAGGGCGAAAGCCAGACCTGCCTCAGCATGCTGGTGTGGAGCAGCTCCCTGTGGGTGTAGCAGCACTTGCTGTGTGTTTTGGGGAATGCTGCCACAGAGGAACATTTGTCAGGAGACAGGAGATCGGGAGGTCCCTGGGGGACGTGGCTTGAACCTGACAGAACTAACTGCTTCAGCCAGCTATAAGCCCTTGAACCTGACAGAACTAACTGCTTCAGCCAGCTGTAAGCCCTCTGTGTTGGGGGAAGCAAGGCTCAGGCCTGGCACTGGATCCTCTGTGAGTAGCCACCTCTGAGCACGTTGGAGAGGACTGGAGGAAGGACAGCTGGACACTTGTGGTAGCTGGCAGCAGCAGGGCACTGGCCAGGAACTGGCAACTTTGCAGGAGGCCACGGGACAGGCACCAGCGAGAGCTTTCAAGGCTGCTTTGGTATCTTAGGAGCCAGCAAAGTGGTGCTCCAGAGCAGAGTGATAGTAGGGTAGATGAGCTTCAACTGCCTCCCACGCCTGCAAGAGGACACCCCAGGGTGAGGAGTGAGGACCGTGATGGAGAAGGCTGTGCCTGACTCTGCCAAAGGACTCCAGCTGCTGGGGCAAAGGGCAGCCTCTCCAGGGCTGGGGCTGCAGGTACCCCACAGGGGACGTGGGTGGTGGGGGCTGCTGCTGCAGGACCTGCCCCTTCCTCTTGGAGGGATGCAGACTGCCAAAGACCCGCATCACTGATGGGGGTGGGGACTGGGCATCCCCACCGCTATCTGACGGCACCTGCTAGCCCCTGGCCACAGGCTGTTGCCACATCCCTGCATCCTGCATCCAGCTGACAAATGCTCCCCGGGCAGATCAAACAAGGATGGTGTGTGGATGACGCATGGTGGAGCTGGGCAGGGCAGGGGGCTTGGCCAGCTGCCATCCCTCGGCCAGGGATGCGGGCAGTGCCAGCAGGTGGTACCCACGGCCTGGCCACTCGCCCCGGGGATGCTCTGGCCAGCATCAGGGCAGGTTCACCCCTGCCAGCCCCCCACTCCAGTCAGAACTAGGCCAGTGAGCATCCCTGCCTGGTGCCAGACTGTTCTCTGGAACAAGATTATCTCTTCATTTGCGTTATTAATTGACATTAATTGCAGGGGGGTTATTGACCAAGTAGGAGAGGTTCTTCCTGTCTTTATTGGAGAAATGTTGAATGCAAACACTGGAGATCTGGGCAACTTTCCAGCAAAGTCTGGGGGAATAGAGGGGGGAGTCAGCTGTAGGATTTTTATGGTGGGATCACCTGAGCTGGGCAAACACTGATGCTGGTGAGCACCAGGCTATAAAGGGAAGTTCCTCTCCTGGCAACTCGTGAGAAGCCAATCTCCGGACAGCTGGTGAGAAAGGGGACCATCATGGGGTGGCCTGGGCCCTTGGGACTCTCTGAGGTGACTTGTGGGTGAGCAGAAGCCTGTGCCAGCCCCAGCAGCTCCCATGGGAGCAGAGCACTGCCCTTGCTGGATGGGGCAGGCTGCAACAACGCGATTTTCAGACCCGTGTCGACTTTTGTCGCTGTTTCTTTGAAGGGAAGACGAGCTGAGTCTGCAAATCAGCCCCAGTGCCCGGGGATTAGCCCAGATAAAGGAAAACTGTGCTGATGTGGCCGATTTGCCTCCTGGCCTGGGTCTGGCAGCACTGTGAGCTCAGGGGTTGAAAACGCTGCTGTGCTGTGTTCCTGCAGCCCTTCCAGCCTTGCCTCCGCCTGTGCCATTGCTGCTGCTGCGCAATGCCAGGTCAGGGCTGGGGTCTCTCCACCCCTGCCCCTGACAGCACTCTCCCCATAGCCCTACGGAGCAGCTTGGCTCACCAGGATGCCTCCTGTCAAGGCTGGGGCTGGTGGGGCCAGGACACCCCACTACCAGTGTGGACTGGGACCCTGAGCTGTGCTTGGGGATGGGCTGTGACACAGGGCAGTGACCTGCGCCAGGAAGGGAAGAGGGAGGCACAGCCCAGGGAGCTGCCATCTCCAGCTGGCTGATTCAATCCACAGCAGGGTGGGTCTGCACTCTCTGGACACAGGTGGCATCCCCTGTCCCTGAGGGGCCTGATGTGACCCCCCGAGTTCTTACAGGGGACACTTGCAGGAGCGATGAGGATGGTGGCAGCAGCCAGACTCACCGTGCTGCTGCTGGGCTGCGTGGGGCTCCTTCGGCCGGGCGGTGAGTCCCATGACTCAGGGGGCAGCTGCTTTCGCAGCAGGGCCGGGAAGAAGCCACGCTCCTCTCTGTCTGGTGAGGCCGGCTGTCCCCCAGCCCTCCCTGCAGCTATTCCTCCACAGGTGCCAGGCACATAGACTACTGCCCCAAGGGCTGGTCCTACTACAAGTTCAGCTGCTTCAAGTACTTCAGTCAGCCCCGGAGCTGGGATGAGGCTGAGGTAAGCCCACCTGGGTACTGGGCAACCAGGGAGCCCCATCTCCCAGGGGTGCCCTGGCACTGATGGCTCTCTCCACAGAGGCAGTGCCAGGCCAGCCATGCTGGTGCCCACCTGGCCTGGGTGGATGAGCCCCGTGAGGCAGCCACCCTGCAGCAGACCATCTCCTACTACCAGCGCGTGCGGCCCGTCTGGCTCGGCCTCCGCTATAGGCACGAGGTGAGGCAGGGGAAGGCAGGGGGCTGGGGAGCAGTGAGGATGGGCTTCTGACCCCCTCTCCCTGCACAGATCCAAGCCTGGCAGTGGGTGACTGGGAACAAGTACAGCATCAGCAGCAGTGCCCTGACTGGGAATGGTGCCCTTGGGGGGAGCTGTGGTGTGCTGACCCACCTCAGTGGTGAGTGCCCAGGCCCCGTGTCCACCTCCAACCCTTGACCTTGGCCAGCATCCTCCTCCTCTTCTGAGTCCTGTCCGCCTGGGGAGTTGAGACAGGCAGAGCTGGTGCCCCTGTCCTCACTGTGGCCACCGCTGATCCCTGGCTCTCATCTCTCTGGCAGGCTTCACTGTGTGGACCAGCACCTACTGTGCCCAGAAGCACCACTACATCTGCAAGTTCATCCCCTCACACTGAGCGCAGCCCATGGAGTCCTGGTGCCAGCAGCGTTCCTCCCTTGCCACCTCCTCTCCTGTTCCCCCAACTCCTAAAAATACATCTATAAAAAAAAAGAAGCATGCAAGTGTTGCGTGAGCTTGGTGCTGGTGCAAACCCTTGGGCTGGGCTGGGTGAGGGAGAGGCAAGTGCTGCTGCAGTTCCCCAAGCTTCCTGGCTTTTGGGGGCTTTGGCACAGCTGGTGCTGGTGGAGCTGTTTGGGAGTGAGTCCCCGGGAGCTGTGGGACTGGTGTTTCTCCTGGCCAGGTGCTCGTGTTTGCTCACCCCCTGCCCTCTGGTGCCAAATGGGACAGGTTTCCCTGGGGTGCAGGTTGGGGGAATAGGAGTGTCCCCAGGGTGCAGGCATGGAGGAGACCTTTGGCACAAATGGGGGTGGGGGTGGGAGCTGTCGTGGGGGTGAGGACAGGTGCCCTTTCAGGGTGAAGAAGGCTCCACAGCAATCTGGGGGCTGTGATGCTGCCCGAGGGCCGTGTTGACCGCAGCACCAGGACCAAAGGTCCCTTTTTGTGTCACCGCGGTGTTGCCACAGGCATCACGTGGCTGTTTGCTCTGCTGTTTTGAAGATATCTCTGCCCGTACCCAGCTCCCGAGTTTTTTACCCCCCCCAGAGCTGTGGCACATGACAGAGGCGGACCATGTCCCGGGTGGCACGGACGGTGCTGGCACCAAAGCCGCATCCGCCCTCTGCTCCCTGCCTAGGACCGCGGGGGCAGTCGGGGAGGCTGCACAGCACCTCGCACACCACGCACCGGCCGCAGCCCCGCTGGGAGGCATGGGTGCTGGAGCTGCCCACCCATGGCAGGGGGACCCGGGGCTGAGCAGCGGGACTGGCTGTCCCCAGCCCTGGCTCCAGCTGAGCATGTCCCCAAGCTTTGGGGCATGAGACAGAGACCTCTTGCAAGTTCCCCCCCTCCCAAGCCAGCACTTGCTCTGCTGTCCCTGTCGTGTTGGCTGGCGCTCGGTGACCTTTGAGCGCTGGGGTCTGGTGTGCTGATAAGGGCCAGGAGGGCTGTGCCGAGCCACCTGCGCAGTTTATAAAAGCACTGCACAAGGCCCATCCCGCCGTCCGTCCTGCTGTCCGTCCTGCTGTCCATCCTGCTGTCCGTCCTGCTGTCCCTCCTGCTGTCCCTCCTGCTGTCCGTCCTTCTGTTCGTGCGGCGGCCGGGGCGAAGATGCTGCGTTTGGTCAGCCGTGCCGTACGCTGCTGGAGGTCGAGGCGGGTGCTGCCGGGACCAGAGTGGGCACCCCAGGGAGCCCAGCATCCCGTGGCCATGCAGATGGCATGGTGAGCACCCAGGTGGATGAGGTGGGGTGGAGGCATAACTGGGGTGGGGAAGGTTGGAGAGCTGACAGCACTCATACATCTCACTGGGCTAGGGATTACTTTCCCTCCTCCCCGTGTCTCAGCCAAGCACAGGGAACCAGCAGGGACTGGGGGATGTTCATGGCCTCAGATGCTCGCTGGTGGCATCTCCCCAGGGCCACCACCTGTCTCTGAAGCCCTGGGCTGCCGTGGGACCATCACCGCTCCCTCTGCCCTGCAGCCTCTCTAGTGCCACCGGGACAGGTACCTGGCCCAAGGACGTGGGCATCCTGGCACTGGAGGTGTACTTCCCTGCCCAGTATGTGGAGCAGGAGGAGCTGGAGCAGTTTGATGGCGTGGAGGCTGGCAAGTACACACGGGGCTTGGGCCAGAAGCAGATGGGCTTCTGTGCAGCCCACGAGGACATCAACTCCCTGTGCCTGACGGTGGTGCAGCGACTGGTGGAGCGTGGGCACCTCTCCTGGGATGCCATCGGCCGCTTGGAGGTGGGCACCGAGACCGTCATCGACAAGTCCAAGGCCGTCAAGACCGTCCTTATGCAGCTTTTCCATGAGTCAGGCAACACTGATGTGGAGGGTATCGACACCACCAATGCCTGCTATGGTGGCACAGCCTCGCTCTTCAACGCGGCTTCCTGGGTGGAATCCAGCGCCTGGGATGGTGGGTGCGGGCAGGGACTGTGCTGTGGGGCTGGGGAGGCTGAATGTTGGGTGGGTGCCGTGGGATGGGGGAAGGAGACAGGAGGTGGCCTGAAACCCAAGGATGCTCTGGCAAGCCTGAAAGGGAGCTGTTGTCCCTCTAGGCTCTCCATCATCCTTGTTTCCTGCCTGCCTTGGCCATGACACCTGGTAGCATGGGGATGGGAGTACACGATGGAGGTTCCCACCTGCTGACAGCCCTGCTGACCCTCCTGTCCTGCTCCAGGTCGCTATGCCGTGGTGGTCTGTGGGGACATCGCCGTCTATGCCACGGGGAACGCGCGGCCCACAGGAGGTGCTGGTGCCATCGCCATGCTGGTGGGACCCAACGCCCCGCTGGTGCTGGAGAGAGGTCGGTGTCCTGAGAGCCTGGGAATGGTAGGCTGATGTGTGCTGTCCCTGGGTGCCAGACATCCATGTCTCAGCCCCAGACAGAGCTGATCAACACCAGCAGCACCAGCTCTGCCAGCCCTGGTGACTGCCCAGTGGTGGGTATCTCAGGATCCCAGCCAGCCACATCCCTGCGTGCACCACGAAGCAACCCAGGGAGGCTGGTGGATGCTGGGGCTGGCATGGCAAGCTGCACCCATGGGTGCTTGCTATCTGGCTGGAACCCCTTGCTGTTCCCTGACTGCTGGCTCTCCCTGTGCCTCTAGGCCTGCGGGGAACCCACATGGAGCACGCCTATGACTTCTACAAGCCAGACCTGGCCTCTGAGTACCCAGTGGTGGACGGGCAGCTCTCCATCCAGTGCTACCTGCGGGCACTGGACCGCTGCTACGCCGTGTACCGCCGGAAGGCAGAAAGCCAGTGGCAGCAGGGTAAGCAGGGGCACCCCTCGGGTGCCTGTGCCATTCCAGTGGATGCTGATGGCCCCACATTGCCTTCTAGGTGGCATCCAGCGGCCCTTCACCCTCGACGACTTCAAGTACATCATCTTCCACACGCCCTTCTGCAAGCTGGTGCAGAAGTCAGTGGGGCGGCTGCTGCTGAATGACTTCTTGGCCTCCCCCAACCCTGACACGGCCACCGGCCTCTACAAGGGGCTGCAGCCCTTTCGGTGGGTCCCCACGTCATGTTCCTCATCCCCCAGCCCAGCCGGGGATGTGTCCGTGTGGGGTTTGAGCCAGCCTCTCTCTGGGCAGGGGCCTGAAGCTGGAGGACACCTACACCAGCAAGGAGGTGGAGAAGGCATTCCAGGCAGCCAGCCAGGAGATCTTCAACCAGAAGACCAAGCCCTCCCTGCTTCTCTCCTCCCGCAACGGCAACATGTACACACCATCCATGTATGGCTGCCTGGCCTCCCTCCTGGCACAGTGAGTCCCACAGAACACTGCCTCGGAGGCAGGGGAGGTCATTTTGGGGAGGGCAGTCCCTGACCTGGGTGGGTGGGCAGGCGGCAGCACTCATTCCCTGCTCCCACCCAGCAGAGACCTGACGCTTTCGTTGCACGTCCCCGTGGTGTGGATGTGTCCCGCTCTGCGCCGTCTCCCTGCCAGCTGCCTTTTCATGCCAGCTCTCTGGAGCTGGGCCGGCACATAAAGCCCTTCTGTCAGCGCTGGGAGCGTGAAAACCCCCTTGTCATGCCTGGCAGGATGGCTGACCCCACAGGGAAGGAGCCGTGGGAACAGCCAGGCACATGGAGGGGACAAAAGCCTCGCCCTGGGGACCCCCGGCACCACCACGCTCCAGGGCCACATGGCCTCCACAGCACGGCCCCAAGTCCCAGGACCCCTCTTGTCTGCGAAGCGGGCAGGAGGTGGCACCCTATGCCAACCCCACTGCCCTGCCACCTCCCCCACCCCAAATCCCCTCTGACATCCCCCTAACTTGTCACCTCAGGTCCTCGGCACGGGACCTGGCAGGCTCCCGGATCGGTGCCTTCTCCTACGGCTCGGGGCTGGCAGCCAGCATGTTCTCCCTGCGCGTGTCACAGGATGCGGCCCCGGGTGAGCCCCACGGGAGAGGGGGGCCAGGAGGGGAGGGTGGCGTGGGGCTGTGGGGTGGGAGCTAGTGGCAGTGCCATCTCACCCCGGGGGTCCCCGTCGCCAGGCTCACCCCTGGATAAGCTGGTCTCCAGCCTGGCCGACCTGCCAGCTCGCTTGGATGCCCGCAAGCGTGTGGCTCCGCAGGACTTTGCCGAGATCATGAAGCAGCGGGAGGAGACCCATCATTTGGGTGAGTGGGGCTGGGGGGATGCGACACCCATCCGTTGGCACCCCACGGTCCTGCTGAGCATCACCGCCATCTCCCCACAGCCAACCACGCTCCCCACGGCTCCCAGGCAGATCTCTTCCCCGGCACCTGGTACTTGACACGGGTGGATGCCAAGTACCGCCGGGAATACGCCAGGAAGCCCATCTAGGGGGGACCGGAGTGGTGAGCCCTGGGGAGGGGGATGCTCTTCTCCCCACCAGCATCCCTGCTCACCCCCAAATCCGGGACTGGCCTCTGCTGGAAGTTGTGCCTATGATGGCCGAGAAGCAGCTGATAGAGCCTCGGGCCCCAGAGCCAGTGGAGACTGTGGCATTTCCTACGCAAACCTGGGTGGCACGGGGGAATAAAGGCGCGGATGAGAGGGAGCAGCAGCCTGGCTCTGCCTTCTGGTCATGAGAGGTCCCCTCCCATCGCGGGGCCCTCCCTTCAATCACCGCAGGGCTGTATCACCACCTCTTACGGGATTTATCCCACAGGCACCCAACGTGGCCACCAGCCCGCTTGGGCACGTGACTCAGTACCCATTTCCCCAGGTGGGACTGTGCCCTGACAATTCAGAGGAGCCAGGTAACTGAGCCAGCGGCTCAGTCTGGGGGTGGTAAAATGCCATTTTCCCCATGATGTCAGCAAATTGAAACACCCCTGGGAAAACCTGGAGAGCTGGAGGGGGCAGATGACATGAGAGCTCATGGGAGGGCTCAGCGCCCTTGGAGTGCTGCCTGATCTCTGGGCCATGTCCTGGCACGGAACTATGGTTGGACAAGACCTCGGCGTGTCTGCAGAAGCCACGGAGACCTTTGCACCCTCGAGCAAACAGCAGCGGGGCCCAGGGGGGCAAGAGGGGCTGGGGGCAGGAGCGACAGACTGCAGGAGCTTTGGGGTCAAGGACATAGGACTGCAGAGACAAAGCATCACACTCTTTCCTGGACCTTTTATTGAGCATGGGCCCCCCCAAGCCCAGCGTGGAGGCCAGGGGTGCCCAGGTGTGATGCTCTCCCAGCTGGCAGGGGAGTCCTGGTGCTGCAGCCATGAGGAGAGTCCTAGCTGGTGGTCAGGGTTTACAGGCGGAGCTGGAAGACCTCCATGACACGTGACTTCAGCTCGCTGAGGTCGGACAGCGGGCTTGAGAGTCCCACGACACTCCACTGCTCCCCAGCCACTGTACTGGAGCTGTGGTAGGACTGGAGCTGGACCCCGACCTTGCTCAGCAACCCTGGAGAAGAGGAGAGGGTTTAGGGGCTCTAGGCTGCCTCACTGCCTCAGCACCTGGCAAGTAACAGGGCTCTGCCCACCACAATGCTCCTCGAAAGGTTCACGATGACCTTTCTTTCCCCCACAAGTTCTTTGCTTCAAGCCCCTAACCCCCTGCCCAAGCCCCCCCACAACTGTCTCTCCATGCACCATCTACCCCTTCCCTGCTGCTGCAGCAGCTCAGCTCCAGGACAGATGTGGGGTCCCCCCAGGCTGCCCCTGCCCTGCTCAGGGGCGACACGGGGAGCTCACCAGTGAGTGCAGGTAGCGTGCCGGCCTCAGAGGCTTTGGCTCTGTAGATGAGGACAGGGCCAGCCAGCGGGGCTGGCTGCTTGAAGGTGGCCCCGTTGAGCTCCAGCAGCACTGGGGTGCTGCCCTGCACTGTCCCTGCTACCCGGTGCTGGGTGCCCTGCAGGGACACCTGCAGCAAGCCGGTGCTGTCGTCGGGCTCGGAGGCCTTGTCATTGTGGGTGGTTGTGACCTGCCAGAGAGATGCAGCTGCTCAGCACCCAGCTCCTGTGTGTGGCAGGGCACTGGGAAGGGATGTTCTCAGAGGCCAAACCAGGGAATACCCCCCTAGCCCAGAGATGCATTAGCAGCCCCACGGTGCAAGCCCAAGACAGGATCTGGGTGTGCCAGGCTGATGTGCAGAGCCCCAGGTGTCCACGCACCTTCAGCCCAGCCTCTTGAGCCAGCAGCAGGGCATTCACCAGGGTCACATCCTTCTGTGCCCCTCCAGCCAGCATGCCCGCAGCCACAGCGGGTGTCAGGTAGCTCCCAGCCTCCTGCAGCGGTGTCCCTGGGGCACAGGGAGGAAGCAGAGTGTGGATGGACCAGCACCAGAGAGATCAGCCCCACACTAGAACGGCCAGCCTGGGGCTGGACCTTCCACGCACCCAACCACCCATCCATCCATCCATCCATCCCTAATCCCATCCGCCCACCCACCCATCCATCCATACCTCCAGACCCCCATCCTCCTGCCACCAACCACCCTCCTGGCCATCCTCCCATCCCTCCAGCCCAGTGGGTCCCCACATGTCCCACTGCATTGCCCACCCATCGAGTCCCTGCTCCCAGGCACAGGGTGCAGCCTGCCTAGCTCACCTAGGGTGCAGACCTGCACGCTGCCCTGTGCTTGCTTGCCCGCCGTGCGCAGCACTGTGCCCAGGGCCCTGGCCAGGGTGATCCAGGGCTTGGTCTGGGGTGAGAAAGCCTTGCTGAGAGCCTGCCCGTTGACCTGGGAGGAAAAGCAGGGGGAGTGAGGAGAACCCACCAGAGAGGGCACAGGGCTATTCTCAATGCACCCATGTTTTACAGACAGGGAAACTGAGGCACGGAGGTCAGGTGCCTGGCAGGTGGACTCACTACTCCGGCCAGCCCTTTCCCTGTGGCCATGTCCACGATCTGCATGGCAATCTCCTTGCCGCAGCGGCTTTGTGCTTCCCGCGTGCTGGCACCGAGGTGAGGGCAGCAGATGACGTTGGGGTGGTTCACCAGGTCACGGTCCTTCGGGGGCTCCTGCCAACACAGCCCCATCCCACCGTTAGCCCCCAGGAGCCTGGCGGGGGGACATTTACCCCCTCCTCCATTGCAAGGACGGGAGCTGGGGCAGGGCCATGCCTGGTCCCAGTCCCACAGGGTTTGCTGGGCTGCCCTGGTCTGGTTTGGGCAGAGTTAAGTTGATGCTGAACTGAAGCCAAGCTCAGGGGGTCTCCGCAGCCTCACTCACCTGCGTGAAGACATCGAGGGCGGCCCCGCCACACTGTCCTGACTGCAGGGCCCGCAGCAGCGCTCCCTCGTCCACGATGCCACCACGGGCACAGTTCACCACCTGCACACCGCGGCGACACTTGGCAAAGGTGCTGTCGTTCAGGAGCCCTGCGCAGGGAGTGCTGTGAGTGGCGGGGGGCTGTCTCGGTTCCCCCCTGGCCTCCCCGCACCGGCACCCACCCCGTACCTCTGGTGGAGGGCAGCAGCGGCGTGTGCACCGTGATGAAGTCGCAGCGGGGCCAGATCTGCTCCAGCGGCAGCTGATCCACGCCGAAGGTGGCCGAGGTTTCGGGGGTGATGATGGGGTCGTAGCCTATGGTCTGAGGCACAGTGGGCACTTACTCCCCGAGCTGGGCAGGGGTGTCCATGCTCCCCATCATTCCCCATTGCTCCTTCCCTGCCCCGGCTCCTTACCTTCATACCGAAAGCCTGCATGCGAGTGGCCACCTCCCTGCCGATGCGTCCCAGCCCCAGCACGCCCAGTGTCTTCCCATTCAGCTCCATGCCCATGTACTAGGGTGCAAGGCAGAGAGTGAGTGAGTGCATCCACATGAGCACCCACCACCCCATACTGTCCGGGGTGCTGCACCCACCGCCTACCTTCTTACGGTCCCATTTGCCCTCCTTCATGGAGGCAGCTGCCTGCGGGATCTGCCTGGAAGAGGAGGCTGCAGTCAGCACGGGGGCAGGGGGCCGTGGGGTGCACGTCCATCCCCCCCGCCCTGCCCTGTGCTCACCTGGCCAAGCACAAGATCATCCCGCAGGTGAGCTCAGCAGCGCTGAGGCTGTTCCCAGTGGGTGTGCTGGGGATGGAAAGTGGTATCACTAGCGTGTCACCCCCAGGCTGGTGGGAGTCTGCACCCCGTGAGGATGGAGACCCGCAGCGTGGTGCCATGGGGTGCTGCGGGTGGGGGGGACACCCTGCTGAGGCCTCCCCTGTATCCCCAGGAGTGCTGCCAGGGATGTCCCCATGCTCCTGCTCTTACTTCATGACCAGGACACCCTTCCTAGTGGCTGCCTCCACGTCCACATTGTCCACACCGGTGCCTGCTCTGCCCACCACCTGCAGCCTCTCTGCCACCTCCAGTATGTCAGCTGTGACTTTGGTGGCCGAGCGGACAATGAGCCCATCACAGTCCTGAGTGGAACAGAATCACAGAATCATTTGGGTTGAAAAAGACCTTTTAAGATCAGATCCAACCATTAAACCAACACTGCCAAGCCCACCACTAAACCATGTCCGTAACCACCACAGCTGCTTGTCTTTTAAATGCCTCCAGGGATGGTGACTCCACTGGTTCCCTGGGCAGCCTGGTCCAGGGCTTGACAACCCTTTGGGTGAAGAAATTTTTCCTGATATCCAACCTAAACCTTCCCTGGTGCAACTTGAGTTCATTTCCTCTTGTCCTGTCACTTGTTACTTGGGAGAAGAGACCGACCCTGAACTTGCTACAACCTTCCAGGTAGTTGTAGACAGTGAGGTCTCCCCTGGGCCGCCTCTTCTCCAGGCTGAACAACCCCCGCTCCCTCAGCCACCCCTCACAAGACTTCTGCTCCGGACTCTTCTCCAGCTTCCTTGCTCTTCTCTGGACATGCTCCAGCACCTCACTGTCCTTCTTGGAGTGAGGGGCCCAGAACTGAATACAGAGTTCGAGGTGCGGCCTCCCCAGTGCCCAGTACGAGGGGACCATCGCTTCTCTAGTCCAGCTGGCCACACCAGTGCCGATCCAAAATCGGCCGCGGCGGGTGGGAGCGGGGCCGGGGGTCCCGGCGGGCTGGTGGGTCGGGGCCAGGCGCTGTCGGGGGCTGAGATCTTCCGTGCATGAAACCGGCCGGGCTCTTGCATCAGACGGGAGGCGGGGGGCGGACCCCGCTGGCCGAGGGGGGTCTGCTGCCAGCCGGGTCAGCCGAACCCCGCTTGCACCCACCCGCTCCCCGACCCACGCGTGGGGGCAGCCCCGCCGCGCTCACCCGGATCTCCCGCAGCAGCTCTATGCGATA
>WTSP01012492.1:0-15008 GCA_025331215.1 Actenoides lindsayi | reverse complement strand
TTCGATACTGGTTTTGTATATATTTGTATATATTCCATTTTATAATTATTAATTTCATTTTCATTAAAGCTGTTCTACTTTCCTTTTCTAATCGCTAAGTCTCTCTCCCTTATTCCTTTTCTCTTCCCCTTTTTGGAGGGAAGGGGGTTGACAGAGAGCATCTGTTATAGGTCTAAGGGGCTGCCCTGACCCTAAACCGTGACACATATCATTCAAACAGTTAATGAAGATTTTAAACATTATTTGCCCCAGTCTTCAACTCTTAAGGAGCACCACTGTTAACTCATATCTATCTGGATTTTACACAGCTAATTCCAGTCCATTCAGGCCAGCACTCTTGTCACTTTTCCATATTGTAGTCCACCTTTCCAATTTGGCTACAAGAATATCTGTCAAAAACCTTACTTATCAGGATAAACAGCTTTCACTGTTCTCTAGTTGTTCAGAGTCAGACATCTTATCACAGAAGGCAATCAGGTCCTTCAGATATCTTTCTCTGAGGGCTGCAGGAACCTATAGATCAATCCAGTCCCTGGAGGGATATTCTGGGGAAAGGGGAAACAGGGAGGAACGAAATAGGAGTATGAAGAAGAAGATGTAAAAGGGACTGGTCACATGTAAAATGTGGCTAATCAGTACACATGTCTGACAAATTCTGCACCTGATCACTGCTGTCTTGTTCTGTCTTCTTATACCTTCTTATTAAATGTTTTCTTACCTGTGTAATCTCACTCCCTATTCTGTGTGTATCTGTGCTTCAAGGACAGTTTCCAGTACTGAACATGCAAAGAGCAAATAGGAGTGCTCATAATATTCTTCCCACAGTTTGAAAATCCATATCAAATTACTATCTGTTTTTATTTGGATTAATTCAAGTACTTCATTAAAGAGAATAGTAATAAAAGTCAAACTCTAAGTAAAAGAATCAACAAAAATTTTGTAAATGAACCCATGAAAATACAAAGGTCAGCGCCTGTCACGGTTTAGGGTCAGGGCAGCCCAGAGATATAATAGACGCTCTCTGTTAACCCCCCTCCCTCCCCAAAGGGAAGAGAAAGGGAATAAGGTAGAGAGACTCAGCGATTAGAAAAGGAAACTAGAACAGCTTTAATGAAAAGGAAAATAATAATAATAAAAATGGAATATATATACAAATATTTACAAAACCAGTATCAAACCCAATCTGCCCTGACCCTGATGGCAATCACCATCACCACTGATGCTGTGGAGCAGGCACTGGGAAAGTCCCAGACTGGGACCAGCAGCAGACAGGAACTGTGTTCAGGAGCTGGATTCTGGTACTGAATTCAGGAACACACAGATCAGGATTAAAGGCAGAATGGAAAGAGTCCTCCTCTGTCATGACCCCTCAGCTTTATACCAAATATGATGTATATGGGCTGGAATCCCTCATTGGTCAGTTTAGGGTCACCTGTCCTGTCCGCTCCTCCCTGCAGGTGCAGCCTTTTACTTTCTGCACCTCCCAACGTGGCACACAAGATCCAGCAGTGGCCTTGGTCTGCACATCAATCCTTGGTACTAAGTCTAAACATGGGGTGTTATCACTGCTAGAAACAGATGCTGCCTGGGAAATCACAATGTTAAATTTGGGAAAGTGCAGTTAATTAGAAGAACTGAGCTGAAAAGTAAAATCACTGAACAGAATTAGTTCTATTCTCACTCAAACCAAGACACCGCCCTTGAAAAGCATCCCTAGAATGGCCTTATTCCAGATTATAATCTTTTACATAAGAGTTTGTGTAGACAGCTGGCTGAAATAAGGTGAATGAGACAAGATGGAAATTGCAAATAACCTTGCAAACAAAAAACATCAGTTCATTTAACTGTTGCTTCTGATTATGTTATGCTTATTTACGAATATTCAGTTTTTCAGTTGCAATGTATAGCAATCATAGAAAATGGAATGAACCACAGTAAAAAGTGCTAGATTTCTCAGATATCTGAATGGAAATCACACACAAAGAATTAAAAAACCCCAAGGGTTTTTTCTTGAAGTGTATGTTCCAAGTGAGTGCTCTTGTCACTTAAGAGAACACACCTTACAAACAGATTGATAAACAGGTTAAGAGTGATCAGTATTTATAGACAGTGAGTTATGTTGATTATGTAGAGAATAGATTTAATTTAGCAGTTATTCATAGCATCCAAGCAGATAGTAGTTATAATTTTAGAATATGGAGAACAAATGAAAATTATGTATAAATTATCTATGTCAAAATCTAATCAAAGATGATTAGATAATCGCTAAACAGCACTCAGTTAATCATCTGGTTTCTAGCTCTCACATCTCATAAGCAACAGCAATTGCTATGTATAGCTATCATTTCTAATACTCCACAGAAAAAAAAAAAGTGTGATATACTTGATACTTGTACATCACCAAATATCAAAGAGGTTATTTGGATTATCACTGTGATTTGGTAACAGCCCTAATTGATGACTGGCTTAAGGTCTGATGCTGGAGTGCTGTTGCTCCTCTTTTGAGGACTGAGATTCATGTTTCACAGGAGGTATTTTTGCACATAGAGGTAGCATTTCTGAAATGAATATTTTTCTTCAGTATAATCTGAATATTGACTAACTAAATTGAATAAAATTAATTCTGCAATATAATCTGCTGATTACTATCACAGGAAGATATATTCTCTTGTTATTTTTACCAAGTTCAAATAAATAAATAAATAAATAAGTATTCCACCATTCTGATTGCTGACAGACATATTCACTGACTCATAACAGTATTTAACAAAGTCAGTGATAATTTTAATACACAGAATCACAGAATGTTAGGGATTGGAAGGGACCTCGAAAGATCATCTAGTCCAACACCCCTGCTGGAGCAGGATCACCTAGAGCAGGTCACACAGAAATGCATCCAGGTGGGTTTTTAATGTTGCCAGAGAAGGAGACTCCACAACCTCTCTGGGCAGCCTGTTCCAGTCTTCCGTTACTCTCACCGTAAAGAAGTTTTTTCTTATATTTATGGGGAACCTCCTATGCTCCAGCTTGCACCCTTTGCCCCTTGTCCTATCATTGGGTAACACTGAGAAGAGCCTGGTTCCATCCTCCTAACACTCACCCTTTATATATTTATAGACATTAATAAGGTCACCCCTCTATCTCCTCCAAGCTAAAGAGACCCAGCTCCCTCAGCCTTCCCTCATAAGGGAGATGTTCCACTTCCTTAATCATCTTTGCGGCTCTGCGCTGGACCCTCTCAAGCAGTTAATATATAGTATAGTGAAGGAAGGTATACAATTAACAAATTGGTAATCTTCATGTGAGGTAAAAGTTTCTTCTGTAAACTGCCAAGGTGCATTTCATCAAAAGTTCATGCTGGAATTCATTGTACATATTACACAGATATCTTTAAGCTTTTCTGTCTTTTCATTGTAAACACAGAAGGAATTTTCTTCATGAATCAGTAGAACATTCCTTCCATTTCTCTGATTTATATAAACAAAAAAATTCTAGGCTTATGTTATTACATGAAAAGCTATTAAATTTTAGTCTTTATTCTAATCCTAGATGGAATTATTTGATTTATTCCATGATGAGTAGAATCACCATGAAATGAAGAAAACAGTATGTTGTATGGGTAACAGTGTAACAAGACATATACCTAGTTCCCAGCCATATAAACCACAATAATCTAAAATGACAGCAAAGGGGGATATAGCACCATTTATTCATAGCTAAAATTTTATAAAATATTCATCTGTACTTCTTCCAACATTAGACAACTACAGTTCTCCTTAGTTCAAAAGTTGTGTCTCTAAGGGATACAGAGGTGAACTCAATAAAGTTCATCCTGCCTACGCAGGTGTGAAAACAGATCAACTTGAAAACTTCCTAAGTATAAAGTTACCGAGTATACTCTGTCTTCTTCATTTAATCTCTTTTCCCTTCTCTATGAACTAGTGACTCAGAGGTCAGATAGGTGAGCATCAGAGTTCGAAGCTGCAAAAATGTCAGCTATAATATTTTCAGTGTTACTGATTCTGAGGGTTGGTAGTTTCACTCCCTGATGCTGGCTAGAAGTTGCCTATGGCTTGAGGATGAGACAATACAAGAGTATGTGAGACATTGAATTAAAAAACAGATGCCTCTGTCTGGATAATGCTGTATGTTAATTGGTGGTGTCTCAATTCAACTGAAAACCTTATTTCTGAAAGTGTCTGTTTTCATCAGAATTTAAGAAGTAATTATCTATAGATGTTAGCATATCAATATCCTCAAAACTAAGAAACACAGGACTCAGTAATGTATTTTTAGCTTGAAACATAATGTCTGAAATGAATTGAACATCAGTTCTGTTTTGTCAGGGTGATTTAACATATTACCTTGAAATGCTTCTGTAAAGATGGTATCTCAAAGATTCCTCAAGTGAACAATGTTATTTAAGCCTTGCATTAACAATCACAAAGTCCTCAGCTCATAGATAATCACAAAGATGCCACAAATTAAGCTAAAATGCAGTCGCTGAGCAAAGCACAGAACAGTTTTATCTCTGAAAGTTTGGCATCACATATACAGTAATATCATTTAACTTCAGTCATTACTTTGGCAGAGTGCTGGAGCAGGACATTCACAAAGATATGCACTGCCTACCAACATAGGATCTGCATGAGTCTGTAGAATTCCATAATTTTGATTTAGTCATGCAAACATTGCCCATGTTTATTAACTTCTATAATTTATTAATCTTATGGAAATTGCTATAATACTATTCGCCACAGACACACTTACATTTTACATTCTCTCAGATGATAAACTAACTGTTGTATTAATTAATATTACAAAGTTCAAGAAGGCTAAGTTTAAATAACTGCCTTCTAAGACCATCTTCAGACTTTATTTGATAAAAATCTACCAGTGTCTTCATTCTGTTGTTATACAGATGCAGAGAAAATCATGACTCAGCAGAGTTAATGTTGAATGAGTTTATCACCAAGTACTACAGGTAAATACTGGTTACATTAGACATAGCATGAGAAAAAATAGCCTTGAAAGAATTTAACATCTTGGTGAAGTTCTGGAATTCTGTGTTTGAGAAATTGCTCATTGAGATGCAATTCATGACGCTTTTGTTTGGCAGATAATTTGTAATGAGAACTGGGAATCCCGAGTCACTGAATAGCTAGTCAATTTTTAAACTGCAAAGCAAAGTTGAATTTAAGTTTTTTACCCACCAAGTGTTCCCATAGCTTCAGCTACTACCTCTGAGAGTATAAATCTCATGTTTCCCCACTGCGAATCTCTACCTAGAATATGACCTCACAGGTGCCCTGTTGTTTCCTCAAATGAAAGATTCCAGACAATTTCATGAACTTGCTCAACTCTATTAACACTTACAGTATTTGCTACTGTAATTCACAGTTCTAAAGTCATTCCCAGCTTGACTTTTTCTCTCTACCCAAAACTCTGTGATATCTTGTGTCTGCCAAATTCTTCCCTCTCTGTCCTATGATCCAGTCTGCATCCAATGGGTTTTATGTTTGTGGATGTATTTGCCATCTCAAGTGGCTCACATGCCCCATCTGAAAACGTGGGCAGGTTGAACATTGAAATGTTTCTATCCATCTGAAAATAAAATGGGATATCTGTGCACTTGTACAGCTAAAGGAGAGCAAGCTAACAGGATGAGATAAAGAGAGACACTAATAATTATTGCTTGTCTTAAAGACTTGGCTACTTAAGTCAGTTGCAGATATATCTGAGGTTTGAATTAAAAATCTACTAGAAGCCCTGCACTAGAAATGATTGCTGTCCTATCATGATGGTGGTGCAGCTGCTACAAATCTGTATTTCATAACAGCATGAAAAAGCTGAAGCCAACACAACAGTTCATCTACTGTGTATTTATTTAAAAAAAAAAAAAAAAAAAAAAAGTCATTCATTTATATGTATTAATGACAGAGTTAAGTTTGTTCATCATTAAAGAATCACAGAATCTTAGAATGCTAGGGGTTGGAAAGGACCTGTGGAGATCATTGAGTCCAACCCCACTGCTAAAGCAGGTACACCTGGAGCAGTTTGCACACTTTAAATTGCAACGAGAAGAGAGAGGAAATATTTTCATGCGTGAAACTGAATCAGTTGATTTTTGCAACAAAATTAATATATAACTGAGAACATCAAGGCAGTGATCCAGACATGCCGGGACACAAGGTTAAAGAAAAAATTCAGATCAATCTCTGTAATATATATAAACAAACCCCCAGTGGGGGAATGAAATTGGAAAAGTTATCTTCCTAGGTGTGCGTTAAAGTTAAAAGCTTTGAAGGACAAGTAAAGATATGATGACAAGATTAAAGTTTGTAGTTCTGGTTGTGCAAAAACAATTTACTAGTCTGAATTACAGTTTGCAAATTACATTTTACTAAAGCAAAACATTCAGCAATGGTGCAACTTAGTAAAAGATAAAAATCCAGAAGCAAGAAAGTTTACCATGTTTGTATTCAATTGTAAATGAAAGAATTGTGCTTAGTTCTAAGCAAATTGTACTAATTTCTAATAGACTAATATATTTTATCAGGGCTTTAAAGCAGCTCTAGAACTTATAAATATGACAATTAGTAGAGGGGTTTGGAAATGCTTAAGCAGTTTATACTTACCCGTAACGTCATCCCATTCTTCCATTGATGGATCCTTACGTATCTGGAACCAGGTCAGAGAAGAATGGTCAGCAGGTCCAATCCTCTGAGGTCCTCCTGCCACCTGAAACACTTTCACAGGGGAACTCGAACTGAAATATATTAATCCTTTAGATGATCTGCAGTCTTACCCCATTTGTAGCTATAAGCCATACATTTGTATCTATATTCTCTCTTATGCAGTTCCATAGATTTTATATAATTCTGAAAGAAGCAGAAAAATTTGAGACTGAGTTCAAGTTGAAATCCTGCTGTAAGAGGAAAACAATTACACTGTGCATTAGGAAAAGAAAATTACAGGAATATACATAGTTAAAACCTCACTGGAATGACAGGGAGTTTATTCTATTTTATCCTCTTAGAAATTTGAGTTCTGGTTATACATAGCTTCTTTTAAAATCTCATATATGTGTAGAAAACAGGAAGCTCAGCAGGACTGGCAGAAATTTTGCCTTCACATTCTGTCCCCCCACACTCACCAAATTCAATATTTCTTCTTTAAAAAAAAAAAAGAAAAAGGTATCATTTCCATTTGTCTCCATTTTTCTATTATTATTATTTTAATTTTCACACTGCTTAGTGCAATGTAATTGCTAAATTACTTTGGTTATGCAAATTGACATCCTCAGTCTTCCTGGATTATAACAATCTTGGATACAAAAGTATTTATTACACAAATCTCTGCATACTGAATCTTTTGCATTCACCTACTGTTTCTTTGGTGGCCTTGTAACCATCTAGTAATGCTTTTTAGAGACACAGGCATATCACAGAATAGGAAGGTCTTGAAGAAATGGAAGATCCTTACAGAAATCTGGAATGAATGAAATGAAAAATAATTTCTCTGAGGAAGGCCTGCAGTCATACTATCCACAATTTTTCTCCTTGTAGTCACAGAAATAACACTCATCATCACATTATCCCATAGACAATAAAGTCTTTCAAGAATAATCCAAGTTAGCTGTTGAGTTACCTACACAAAAATGTACTATGGTGTTTTAAATATACTGCTTCTGTGGAATTTTCTGCTATGGCAAACTTAAGGTAATATACATCAACAAATATTTACTGCTAAAGCAGCATGTCTCATTTGTACCTTCTTATGGTGTGAATTAAAACTAAACAAGAACACTATCTATGGAGTGTTGGAATGTGTTACATATACCATAACAAAGCAGCAGTGGACGTCACTGCATCAAAAATCTTGATAGAGGCATTTGCAATTCTCTTTTAACTATTTCTTTATCTAGGTTTCTGTAAGCAGTTTGCAATCAAAACAATTGCAGTGACCTCTTTGTCATTTGAAAATTCTCATTTAGACATGAGATTACCGACAATTCCTTTACTTAAAATGTATCTAGTATTATGGTAAATAGGAAAAGTTATTCCTCATAGAAAGTTCAGTGAAAATATGATTACATCACAAATGGCTTTGACCATTATATTTACAGCTGTAGAGGTAATTTTATAGATTTTTAAAATTTTTTTTTAAAGGTAGAGTTCATTGGTGCCACATTATGGTACATCAATGTTGAATTAAAGCAGCATCAGTATACAATTAATGTGAATATGTTTGTTTTTGTTATAGAAAACAAATAACATATTACACTTCAAAGTGTACATTTTAGGACTCAGACAAGGTTATGACAAAATTCTTAAACTAGTCATAAATAACAAAATCTGTGAAGCAGTGAAACAGTCCAATCTACAGTATACTTAAATAATATTGACGGAAAACTAATGCAACAGAGCTATCAGAAAACCACTGTCGTAAGCAGATTGATTGGGAGTTTAGCAGGTATGGAATATGCTCCAAATAGAAATACTAATTTATCAGATTCTGACAACACTGAGTCTGCAGAAAATGCTACAGGAGTGGGCAGCCAAGGCCCAAAATGAGAGGAAATAAGAGGCAGAGGAATGCACTGAGGGGGAGAAGAAAAATAGAGATAAAAGTTCTTTGCACTAGAGTACAGTCCATTTCAATACTAGCCAGTTCAGAAAAGCTTTAGGAAATAGCCATAGCAGAAACACATATGAGAAAAAGGAAAATTCTGTCACTAAGAAGGTGTCTCCATTCCATAATAATACATGTAAATAAAGCAAATTATATTTCCATTCAAGCTTCTTTTTTAAAAAAAATCAGTTCCATGTGCATGCTGGCAAAAATTTAGCATGTTCAACTGGGAATTTAATATCTGAAAAACAACTGGCTGTTAAGCAGTTTATAGGAAATATGTTAAGTTTTGACAGCTGGTCTTCAAGAAGATCCAGCTGGAAGAAATTAGAAACTTCTCATTATCCAGTGTTACATTATCTTTACTTTTTACTAAGATATCCTATGCAAAAAGAATTAGTGCTACAGCACCTTGAAACCCATCAATTGACCTGAGGCTGTCTTATCTTTAAACTAATTTTTTTACAAGAATTAATTACATATGCGTATTTTAAAGGTGAAATGTTTTATGAAGACATTTTATTTCAACAGGTTTGACTTAAAAAAAAATAATTAAGCTTTTTGATGAGGGCTACAAGAAATCACTTCTCCCTCACTGTCTGATAGGTATATTTTAATATACAGAAGACCAAGAATGAAGATACTCCATTACTTGAAGAAGAGTGCTTTAAAATGGGAAACTTCCTTGAATAAGACAGAGAAATTCCAGCATTCCTCTCTAGAGATACTTTTCAGAACTAAACAGAATTTTCACGTCTTCTGAGAATAAAATATTTAGTAATTTTGTGTATATTTAAAAACATGCATGATTTAAAAAAAAAAAATGTATTTATTTGTGCATGTAAGAAGTTGGCATAAAAGATTTTGCTTTTTCTTATATATAGATCTTAACGACAAAGTTGTATAACTCCTGGCATCAACAGGGAGATGGATGGACATGTCTTCTGTTTCTGAATTCACAGTGTAATCAGTATCTGAGAGGTACCTCCAGAATGTGTAAGGCCTCATGCCATGGCAAAGTAACAATTAAGCGCTATAATCAGCGTAATCTGAAGTCAGCAGAAGAGAGCAATGACTATTCTTGTTCCCCCAGGCCTTAGCTATGGTGGCACCAAAGAAGGGACAGGTCTTTTTAGATTGTCTTCTCCAACATCTACCTTTGCCTCTCCAAGTCTAGAACTGAATAAATGATATCTAAAACAGAGGAAAATTTGAAGAAAAGCAAAAAGCCGAAGGTCACCAAAGTAGGCAGTAGACAGATTAAATAACACTTCTCTGAGTGTAACTGAAGACTGAGCAGTCAGTACATCACATGGAACAAACTGAAGGAGTCACCCAAGGACTGATTAAGCCAGGCTACAACCAACGACTCTCTACAAGAAGTCTGTCTAGGTCTTGTATTTGATGGATGAAAAAGAGAGGAAAGGAAAAAGAGTGCTACGGAAAAAAGGGTGAGTGATGAGCATCTGTGTGTATATCATTGATTGTACTGCACTGCACGTGTTTCTGGAAGGCAGGCACACACTCCTAGCCTATGTGAGACGATAGCTCTAAATTATGCAGCACTCATTCCAAATCCATTATGGGTGGAATAAGGCTTCAAGTCTTATCAATAATCCAAATCGATGTTTACATAACTTTACATCAATTGTTAAGAGTCTGCACTTCTAAAGGGCAAAATGAGAATCTAAAATTAAAGCAAAGTGGGTAAAGAAATAATCAGAGTCTGCCCAATTAAATCCACAAGGCAAGTTAGAAAAAGCAGATCAGATCTAAAGTAATTGCCTTCCTGACCAATGACAGGGATTTAACTGGAAGCTGAAAGCAAAGTGCACATCATACTAAAGAACAAGGCTCAAAACAGGTAAAAATTTTACGTTTTATTCCATTATGGTACTGAAAAAGACACCTAAGGTGGATTCTTAAACTCTTTTATAAAGAAAGCACAGGTAAATGGCAGAAGAAATGTGAATGAAAAAAGTATAAGATGAGTCAGTATGTTATGAAAACTGTCAACCAGAAGCACAAGGATGAAAAAGGAAGAAAACATCTGTTTAAATAAAACATGAGTCATCACAGAACAAGTGGGTACCCACATCTCCTGCACCTCAGACTTGAAAGGATGATTATGGCTGGTGGTTTGATGTGGAAATGGAAGAAAATAAAAGTATAGCAGATAATAAAATTCTCAGTATAGTCAGAGTGATCTAACATTTTACATTTATGTAAAATATTACATTTTACATTAGAAAAAACATTTGGATTAAACTTAATGAGAGAACATAAAAATTAAAATCAGTACTACTAATTCATGATGGTTTGCACTTTGTACATTTATTCACATTGCAAGTATTTTAGTTTACTGGGTAAAGGGTATGTCTGATGTTAACATCTTTTTTCCTTTCTTCACCTACTTTCACAAGGCTGTTCCACCCTGAAGAGCTAAGCAGCAGCTGATCAGGTTAATGAAATCCACTTCAGTATTGGGAGCTCAGTGCTAGGCAGGATGTTTTTTCTGAAGTATGCAAAAAGGATTCTAGCAGTGTAGCAATCAGTTTACCAGCTCTTCCTACTACTCTGAAATCTTCCTCTGAAAGTTCTGAAGGAGAAGAAATTTTATAAATCTTGCATTATTTGATGTCTGAAATATTAGGCCTATACTTCCTGTAAGTAAATGCCTGTAGGTTTTTATTCCTAAATTGCATCCTTTCAGTTAAAAAGAGGTTGATCATTTTTCTAATAAATGTCTGTTATTTCTCATAAGAAAGGGGTATATAAAGAAAGATGATTTAAAACTGGGACACCTTCTTCGCTTACCAGCACCTAGAAACTGGGAAGCCCCAAGGAACCTATCTTGCATGAAAATACAGCATTTCTCTGAAAAAGCTTAAATTAAATTCCAGTTAGTAAAAGCATAAAAAAACTTACCAAAATTTGTGTATTTGGTCTGGAAGATGTTCTTGCAAGATTCCTTTTATTTTATTTCTTGGAGTGAACGAGGAATTAAACTTTATCCAGTAAAGCACACTTTACATTCTAAAAAAATGCACATGTGAATATCTTCCTTTCTTCCTCATCACTTGCAGAATGGGCAACTCATTTGAACAATTAAGAATACAGACCATCTAAATCAAAATAATGTGTATTTCGTATTTGTAAACACAAAACAATCAAAGTTTGTGGAAAAGGACATTTTTTAGAAGTTTGGCACAAGCACAGAAAATATCCATTTGTGACGTGACAGATGATAAATTGACCTAGTTTTTTATAGTTCAATAGATATTTTATTGTGCATCTGTTCTTTTCCTCTGATCTGCTTTGTTCTTTCTGAAGCTGCAACAATGAAAGAGAAGCCCTTGTCATTAGCTATTGAGTTGAATGCCAGCAGCATGCCAGCATTTAACCTCAAGGTTAGTGAGGAACTAATATA
This sequence comes from Actenoides lindsayi, assembly GCA_025331215.1. Classification (NCBI taxonomy): domain Eukaryota; kingdom Metazoa; phylum Chordata; class Aves; order Coraciiformes; family Alcedinidae; genus Actenoides; species Actenoides lindsayi. Next base: position 2,944 of record WTSP01012492.1, on the reverse strand, counting down.
TCACTTATATTGGCTGGCTTCTTTATATCATCTTCTGTTAATAGGACCCAAGAGATAACCAAATAGGCGTAATCATATCAACAAAACATGCTGCATACTGCATAAACTTGCTACAAACTGATCATCCTTATGAACACATCCAGAGGGGCTTCACAGCCTTGGCAGCATTTTTCAGAGATACTCACAGGACTGAGCAAAGGGGGAAGGTAATCCTCCCTACGACAGTGTCTCCCACTGTCCTCATGCACAAATGCTTGACAAGCTAGAGCTTTAATTGTTTTGGAGGTTTGTGGAAAGCTCCAGCAGTTTAAATGGTATGTATTAGAAAGTAAAGCTCAGCAGAGTCCTGTCCAAGTAGAATGACATGGCAACAAAGCCCTTGACTATTTTTTTAAACCCTTGTGACCTTACATAAAGATTTACTTTTGGAATTTGGAAGGATAAATTATATAAAAAGCATAAAGTAATCAGAGAGACTTCATAAAATCCTCATGGCACAGAGGCATATTCTGATATTGATGGGATCCTCTCCAGATTCGGGTAGGTCATTTTCAAGCTGGAACCAGTGAAAGTTTAAAAGCAAGTTATAGTTTATGGTCTTGAGAGGTTATATAACAAGATGAATTTTATGTGGGAAACAAAACAAATTCATAATATAGCAATGCTAGTAACTATGGGAAAAAAGAATAATCCTGCTTCAGATCAATGAGACTGAATTCTTAAGTAAAGCATACCATTAGATTTATCTTTTGCTATGTTTCTTTCCTACCCTTAGCAGACAACAGAGAGTCATTTCTGGACAGCTGGTGGAGTTACAGGATTCAAATGATTCCCAGGTTGCAACTCGGCTACAACAGAAGAACATGACATGAAAAATAAATGAATATAGGAAAAGCGTAACTCCTGTGAAGTCTAGCATACTTTTCTCTTCAGAACATCATTTTCTTCAAAATAAAATGAAACATAATTTGACAAAGTATGATTTTAAAATGTATTTCACAAATTAAGAAATGTGAATCTATGCTTTTGGTAGTGCTTCTTGTCAATTGATAATTACTGATTAGTAAGAATTTAATCGTGCTGTACCATTATTCAAGCCTATGGTCTTGAGTTTTGATGAATTTAGGTTGATTATTGACTCATCAAAGTGGATCTATCCCATTAGAACTAAATGAAAGACAGTGAAATTAAAGTTACTGCTAAATTAGCTTGAGGGTACTTTGTTCTCATCTCTCAATTGCTTATGTGAGGACCTCACAGTAGAAAGGATCAATATATCACTTAGAGTTAATAGTTAAGCTACAGCTTTGAGTAAAGAAATTATAAGTTTGAACATACAAAAATAAAACCCGTTATTCCTGAATCAGTACTGCACATGCTTCATCAAAGGTATCTGAATGCAAACCAAAAATGGGCAGTGGTTAATACCAAAAGCAGAAATCAAAGTTGGAATTTCTATCACTGGAAAATAATTTTAATGTCTTGTTTATACACCAGACCTCAGAATGAAATAGGCACAAATGGATATAAGATTTATTTAGTATTTTGCATTCTTTTTTATTGCATATTTTAATGTAGGAAATATATGCAGATAATGCAGTAATGAATTTAGCATGACAACTATCACATTGAAAATTCTTTAGCTGACGTTTCGTGCATATGTGTAATCATCTTTAGACAAAGTCTGTGTCTCAATTATTTACCAGTAAATTATTCCCTTCTGTCCACCAAATTATTATAGCTACTCATTTAATATTATGTAAAAAGAAAAAAACTTTAAGTTACTTTTCATTCTCTTTTCAACATTTACAATCTTTCAATCTAGGGAAACCATTTCAGTTTTAGATAAAATAAGTGGTTTTACTTAATCAATATCTTATATATACTGTTTCACCCCAAGCTTAGAGAAAAAAGTTCTTTTAAATATTGCTGGAAACATTTTGTCATTGTTTTGATACCCTCTTGTCTCAAAACTAGAAAGTTTCAGTGAAATCTGAAAAAATCCATTATTTGCTAGTTCTTCTCTTCAGCTTTGTGTTTTTGTACAGATATTTGTATTGGTGGCTAAACAGAGGCCACAGGAGGGCAGGAAGTTAGCATTCTTTTCAGCTTGGTTTTATGGTAGCTTGAAATCAGGTATGACTGCTTTAGGCTCAAATTCTTGAAATGGAGTCATGTCAGATGTGTTGAAGAATTCAGATGAAAATCTTCCCAGTTACTTGCGCTAGTCAAGGCTCTCTCACCACTAGTGATATGACCTTTTATGGTTTATAGTAACCTTTGCAGTTAGTACTTTCCCATCAGACCATGTCTTTTCTACATACAAACTGACATTTGTATTTTCCTCTTGAATTCAAGTCATAATCTGACTCTCTGACAATATGTGCATCCAGACTGTAGATAGATTTGCCAAGAAATAGACAAAGATACAAACTAAGCAACTTTCTATTTCTAAAAAAAATACTCGTGTTTCTCAGTTGGGGAAGAGAAAATGTTTATGTCATTTAAATGGATATCTTTCAAAAAGTAGAGTTTTAGAAAAGAAACCTGGAACGGTATATGGATTAACACATGCATATATTTGCCAATCTGCATCACAATACACCTATGCATGCCACCATATATATGAATATATATACACTATGGGGAGCACTAATCTGTAAGAATTGTGGTGGATGAGAAGCTCAACATGAACCATCAGTGTGCTCTTGCAGTCCAGAGGGCCAATCGTGTCCTGGGCTGCATCAAGAAAAGCGTGGCCAGCAGGTCGAGGGAAGTGATTCTCCCCCTCTACTTCACTCTCATGAGACCTCACCTGGAGTACTGCATCCTGTTCTGGAGTCCCTATTACAGGAGGGATATGGACATGCTGGAACGTGTCCAGAGAAGGGCCACGAGGATGATCAGAGGGCTGGAGCACCTCTCCTATGGGGACAGACTGAGA
>WTSP01012491.1:1598-20697 GCA_025331215.1 Actenoides lindsayi | reverse complement strand
CCCTTCCCTTCCCTTCCCTTCCCTTCCCTTCCCTTCCCTTCCCTTCCCTTCCCTTCCCTTCCCTTCCCTTTCCCTGAATGTCTTGGACTCAAACAATGAATCTCTTTATTAATGAGGACTTTGTTAACCACAGTCTTAGACTAAGGCCTCAATCATCTTCATACATCCCTTAATTTATCCTCAAGTCCTTTAAAAAAAACCCCACAACTACCTTAAATCACCATCTTTCCACTTATGCTTGGACAATTGGCCACAGCATCTGAGATATCCGAAAATGAAACTTTATATAAAGAATTAACTTCAACAAAGAATACAAGCCTTAACTGGGAAGACTTGCCTGTTGGGGGAACTTCTTTCTTGTTTAGAGGGAGCTCATGGTAATAAGTGTCTAATTTAGGCAAATCAAGTAAATAGGTCAATCCTGTCCTGTCTTATCCCTCTGTTCCATGCTGCAAATTCACACACGGGCACTTAGAAAATTCCGATTTATATTCTAAATAAAACACATTTGTGAGTCAGGTCTTGATTGATGCTATGTCTTTCCTTGTACACAATTACTCTGTTTTTGATGCTGGAACCATTATCCTGGCTGGAGAGTCTGGAAACCTTGATGAAATTCTCTTTAAAAGTGTGTTTAAATCTCAACCCTCAAAATCAGCCTCTAGTTTTTCAGTAATGAAAGTTCACAGTGTGATCAAAAATAACTTCTCAGTTGTACAATATCTATTCAAATGGAACTTCTCACATCGCTGGGTTAATTCTCAGCACAATGGTAACACCTAAAATAGGACTTGCACTGTTCCTCAGCTGGTACGTGGATTAGAATTCAGTGGACAGGAGCACAGTTCTGTCAAGATCCTTATCCTGTGTTTCAAAGAGTACCTGTTACTTGTTTTATTAAATTATAAGAAAATACCCCTTGGAATTAAAACCTACTATTTCCTGTAAGTAATTAGCTCTGAAAGTGATTTTCTTTGAGGACACTTTTGCAGTTGTTTGTTAACAAGGGCAAGGCTAGGAAATTGGTGGAAAGGAAGAATATGGGGTTTTATTTTCAGAGAAGCAACTGGTAAACAGTATTGGGCTGAGTTTCAAGTGATTCATTTCCACTAAGCAGTTCAAGGGTTGGTTTTGGTTTTGGTTTGGTTTTTTTGTTTGTTTGGGATTTTTCAGTTGTTATTTGGGGTTATTATTATTATTATTATTTTGGTTTGGTTGTTTTGTTTGCTTTTTTTTTTGTGTGTGAAAAACTACAAACAAATCAAGAGGCTGATTCCTGGGCTTGCTAACCAATTGTACCCATGCATAGTGGATGTAAAATGCTAGCACTGGTATACGTGCCCATGCTTGTGCACACAGCCATGCCCCAGAGATACAGCGTTCTCCGAGTACTTCCCTCCAAGGCTGGTTGTTCCAAGCAAACAAGGTGCATGATGTAGCAGCTGCACGTCACAGGAAGTACAACGTTCTGCACGTTGGGATTTAGAGGCAGGAACTTGATGCTGAGGCTGAACTTTGCAGATGAGTCGCCTGTGGTCTCTTTAATCACAACCATCTCTGTGTCTGAAGGAGCACAGCCAGTGCTGCCACGTGACGCTGGAGTTTGCACTTTGAAATGAGATGTTATTGCAGGTGATGGAGGCAGTCACGCTTCTCACAAAATAGAGCTCAAATCAGACAGAGGAGGCAATAATGAGAGGCTGTGAACTTGGAAAATCTGTACTGCTTATTTATTTCTTTTTACGACGCCCAGATTTACAACACTTGCTCCTTCTGCCTCTCTCTGATTTACTTCCCATTCCCTAATGAACATTTGTCAACTGCCATACACTTCAATGTTCTTTAGACTGTGTCTGTCAAAATTTAAGTGAGACTTAGACGGAAAAGACCAAAACTGATCTCACAAAGTGGAAACGAATGAAGTTGAGTCAATGCCATGAAATTTTAGGGAAAACAGGAGATGCAAATCAGTTTTCTGGAAAAGCAGACTCTGACTCAACAGCATTCACAAAGTCTTGACTAAAGGTCCGGTCCTGAGAAATGCAGCTCAGATGGACTCTTGACATAACGGGCCAGATCTCCAAGCAGAGTAACATGATGAAGCAGTTTGTACAGCCTAAAGATCTTGCCAAATGGCAGCCAGTAGCATTTATGGCATCTCACAGTTGGACCACCGGAAGATAACAAATGTCCTGGGTTCTTTTTAAGGCCAATTTTCCAGTTGGTCAATTGTACTTTAAAAGTAACGTCTTTTTTTAGACAAATGCAGACCTCTCCAAGGGATCAAGTCAATGGATTAATGTGGACAGATCCTTATAGGTTAAGGGAAAGGGCTTTTAATTTTTAGATCTACTACTTTGAATCATGATCATACAAAGAAAGCTGGAGAAATCTGACACGGTCCCTTGTATAAACAAGATAATGAATGTAAAGCTTATAATGCCACTGTGAAATTTTAATGCTTATTTATTATTGTTATGATGAAACCTGTATAATAAGATGATGATGATGATAATAATAATAATGAATAGTCATCAGTGCCAATATGATTCTACTATTTTTCTACATATGCTTTATTGTGGCATTTTGTGTAGCTTGTGTTCTGTGTAAAGAAATGTCAATAAAATATTTGCTTCCTTTTGTCTGTACTTTGTGTGTTCCTGATACTTAGGAAGTTCCCCAGTTCCTTTTGTCCATGTTGCATGGGGCGAACATGATGACAGTGACAAAGAAATGTAGAATCAATTATTCTCAAGTAAGAAGCAAGAGACTAGATGAGCTATCTGAAGGACGGTGGCTATTCAGACCATCTTCCTGCTTGAAGAATGCAGAGCAGCCCTGACTTCCTGAGTGAGTAATTATTAAATAAACCAGTCATGACCTAAAAGCCTTTTGACAGGGAGTTCGTTCTTTCTGACCAATTAAATGAGTGAGACCTTAAAGCAGCAGAAACTTGAACGTAACAAATTAGTAAATGCCAGAACACTTTTTTTTTTGTAGGTTGTCCTGTGTTTAAGAACTCATTTCAGGAATGGAATTTGTAAGGAAACTTTAGTTCCTCTGGCCCGTATAGTGAGACTGTGAACTTCCTCACACACTTCCTTACACATACTCTATAGAGACTTTCAAAACCCCCTTGTATGCATTGCTGTGTGGCCTGCCCTGGGTGACCCTGCTCTGGCAGGGGAGGTTGGACTCAATGATCTCCAGAGGTCCCTTCCAACCCCTAATGTTCTGTGATTCTATGGTTCTACAATCCTTCTTCCCTGCCCGTTACCAAAGACAGTAGATAGCGTGGTGGACAATTGACTGTAAAAGTCAAGAGGCAAATTTAAAACTGAAGAGATGGAATTAGTGCAGACCCAAACACCTATTCACACAATTAAGGCACTAATAAGCAAAGAAATAATCCAAATTTGGTCTGCTGGACTTGGAGTTCATTACTGTGCTGGAATGGAGGCCTAATTACTCAAGAAAAAGCTTTCTGCATTCCATCCTTCCAGGTGTCATTGAGCAGACACTGTTGTCTGCAGAGGGGTGGTATTAGCAACCTGTTCTTCAGCTTGACTGGTTCCTGAGAGCTCCCACTGGCCTGATCAGACCTTCATTAGCATGCCCCGAGGAGATTTTCGCTCTACCTTGAGTCAGAGAAGGAGTGAGCCATATATCCACACCTGCTCTCACACACACACGCACAGAGAGAACATCAGCATCTACTTCACTTACAGTTAATCCTGCCATCGGCCTTTGTCCAAATAGGCAACTAATAACTTCACGTTACAACACGGCACACATTTGGAGGGTCAGAGGAAACCTGGGCCGTGCTTTTCTTCTGTGAGCCAGGAACCTGCAAATAAGAATAAACACCCAAATTTGAAGCGCTCTTCTTTCCTCGTTGTTGCCTTTCCTCCCTTTCATTGCACGTCTGCTGTGGTTTGTACCCGAATTCAGCCATCAATCAGCCATCAATAGCAATGGCTGTGGCTGCATCTAGACTGGGATCATCCCCTCAGCAGAATGAGGTGGGGTTTCAAAACAGTGTTTATTGCAGGAACTGCAGAGGGTGATAATGGTACTCTAGAAATAAGGGGAGTTTGCCTTGTACTGTGCAGTAGGGGTAGATCAGCTCAGGAAACCCTGACTGTGCTCCATCAGTTTGTTAGATCTGGCCGTTTCTTTACCAAATTTCACGTTATTTTGGTGGACTGGGACACCAAAGTCATAGGATTGTCTTGCTTTTAATTGTACCATCTCTTGCCACAAGCATGCATCTCGCCTGCTTGTTTAATCCAAAGCTGCCACAAGCTTTTTAGCTGCAGAGTTATTTCTGGATTACCCTGCCTGATCTTTAATGTGGAACATATACAGCAATCTCTCTCTAGTGCTGCACGCTGCTGTGCTAACTGTAAAGAAGCAGCAGGCAGCCCAGAAAGAGCATCCTTAAGAAGCTTTGATAAATCATAAAAGCAATCTCTACCATAGCAGGGACACACAGCTAGTCAGAAGGAAAGCTATTTTAAATCACCAGGAGTAGTAGCTGGGGACTCTTCGTGTCTGGTTCAGCCTGGGTTAGATGTGAACTTTCCCAAGAGCACTTTGTGCTGCATGGAATTGTGATTGTGAAACTGGGATGCTGCCTTTTCTCCTTGTGAGTGTCTTTGACAAGCAATGTCTTTGGCAGGGCTAACCAGGTAGCAAATCTTTCTATCCATTCTCAACAGTAAACCTTGAATCCACCTTAACACCTGCAGTGGCTTCGTCCTTTCCTCCATAGCTGCAGTGCCACTGACTACCCGGGTCACTCAGTGGAGTGTCATTACCAGCCCCAAATAACCTGCACAAGCACTTTATACACACCACGAAGGATGGCTCTTCCCACTGGAAATTTGCAGGGGAAAACAGCCAGGAAGGGTCAGACTTTTTTGTTATTTTTTGATGTTGGCTTCCCAAGCTGCAAATGGCTAGCAGATGATTTTAAAAGCCACGGGGCTTGTCAGTCCTACGGTCAGTGGACAGTCACAAGAGAAGCCGGAGGGAGAGGTCTCTGCACACGATGCCCAAGCACAGAACCAGGAGCACAACAGGATGGTCAGAAAGGCATCCTTATGTTTCTCCAACTGCAGAAGGCATACGTTGGAGATTCAGAGCCAGCACATGGCTTAGTGCCCATTCACTTTCTGTTTTACTTCATGACTTTCCTCGCAGTCGTCCAGCGAATCTGATTTCTCTTATGGGCTGTTTAGGACTTGCTGCTTCTCACCACCAAAGCTGTGAGCTCAGATCAGGTTCCTGTGTTATCACACAGCACGAGGGACAGAGCCTGCTGGCATTTAACTGGAAGATTCCAACAGATCAAGCTCTTAACGCAGAAATCGCCATGAGGCATTAGTCAAAAGCCACCTTTGTGCTTCTTACAGGCTGCCTTTAAAATGGCCAGTCACTCTTTAATGTGGGCATCTCCCCCAGCAGAAGGGAATATTTGCCTGACATGAAGCTTGGATGTATTTTTCCATTGGAGAACATGGAAATACTGTACTGGAAATGGAAGAGCTCTGTTATTTGGCTACTCCATTCCTGCCTTTCTCCTTTAGTGCTGAACATCCTCACCCTTGTTAAGGACTGTTGCTGGGGAGCTTGTATGGAAAAACGTAATCCATTCTACTGGTACCATGTCAAAGCTCAGCTAAAAGCATATGCTAGATACATTCTGCAAATCTTCTTAGGTTTCTGGATTTCCAGTGGTCTACACTTCCTTTTCTACAAGATGGCTCACACACAGAGAGAAAGATTAGCACTGCATTAGAACAGCTCTGTTGTTAATGTTACATAAATTCATGTTTTCTCTGTTATCATATTTTTGACGGCATAAATACAAGCAAAAACAACAGAAAGCCAAATCACAAATACTCAATCCTCTTATACCCCTTTAGTAGGCAGCCAGCTGTTGAAGCTGTTATAGTTAAGCTATAAGTTTCTCTTTTAGATAAATATTATTTTTGGGTGGCCTGTTTTGGTTTGGGTTTTTTGTTTGTTTGTGTGGTTTTGGTTTGGTTTTGATTTTGGTTGTTGATTTTTTTGTCATCGTCTGTTTTGCTTTGTTTCATTGTTTTGTTTTGTTCTGCTTTTGGGTTTAGGGTTTTGTTTGCTTGGGTTGTTTGGGGTTTTTTTTGCATAATGATTGTTTAACACTCTTCCAGTGTGGCCCTCTCTGGAAAAACACATACAACAACTGGGCCAACGTTTCACTGTTCCACCACAGGGCTGTTCTCTAAGTGTATCACAACAGCTATTTTATCACACAGTCATAGAATCATAGAATGTCAGGCTGGAAGGGACCTCACAAATCATTTGGTCCAACCTTTCCTGTCAAAAGCATGGTCTAGACAAGAGAGGATTCAGGGCACAGATAACCACCTTCTACATCACCTTGGGATCTGGCAGCTAGAGTAGAATTACTTTTATGAGAGAAAAGTGAAAGGACTCCTTTCAGCTGATCTTGCTTTTAACCAGCCTAAAATACTGAATGCCACAGAACCTCCATGAAAGGATTTTAAATGGGCTTTTATGGGAAGGAAAAAAAGAAAAAAAAAAAAAGAAGAAGAAAAAGTGAAGTTCAAGCCATGAAAAACACTCCCAAACACAATTCTTCTACCTTCCTTTGAGTGATAATGCAATGCCTTTCAGTTTGTCTTGCAAGACAGTTTCCACCACATCATAAAGGTCCCATTATGCAGACCCAACCACCAAAACATATCTCTAACTCTCCCTTCCTCTTTAGGACAACATTCATCAGCAACACTATGTGCTAAGTGCCCTCCTGTCCAGTGTGCTTCCCATGGAAGTGCCAGTTACTTATTATTTCTCCAGAGGGGAACAGCGTGTGTTGAGTAAACCATTTTTTACTATCAAGAGGTTTATCACTTTTATCTTCTACCACAGGTTTATTGGAAGAAGCAGCTCCTAGTAGTATGATGTGTACATGGTAGTCCTTGGCTCTTCGACGATGTTGTGGTAGAACTTTAGATCTGCACTGAGAAAGCTCTGCTTCCCTTAACTTTTACGTGATAGGATATTCTTGTAGGTCCAACCAAGTACAGTGTCCTCGAGGGTCAGATGCACCATCCTCCTTGTTCAAACTCAGATGGCAAATGGCTGAAATAAGATAGCTGAGACCAAACCAAGTACAGTCCTAATGTAGAATTAAATACATGGAGTAGGGGAAATGAATAAGGAATACTGGGGGGTGGGTGGGTGTGTGTGTCTGATTTTAGGGAGCACTCAGTCAAGAGTCTGTCAGAGGATTTTAAAGTTTCAGACACATTAATCAAAACTATTTCAGATATGTGGTCACCCTCCACAGAGGATAAAAACCACATTGTTAGGCTGAAGTGTCAAAAGAAATAAGTAAAGTAGGAACAAAAAAAAAAAAAAAAAAACCAAACAAAATCACCCACAATTGAGAGCCCCTGAAAACCCTCATATCTGTCACAATGTTTTAACCATCTGATTAATCTTCACTGGGGCAATTTTGAAGCAGTATTCCTTCCAGACAAGAGTGCTTATAGGTTTTGTAGTTTAAAGGCTTTTAACAGAAATTCTTTGATGGTTTCTCAATCAGTGCAAATATTGACCCCCTTCTTTGAACGCTACAAGATGGAAAAGTGGAGCCAGTTAAACACATCCTCTGATTGCCAGTGTACGCAGGAGAGGTTTGCAATCAATCCTAAAGGAGTAGTGTGGTGGGGGAGAAGCATCAGAGCTCTGCTTCTTTTAGGGTAAAAGCATTTCAGTATTTCCACAGCTATTCTGTAGATGATTTTCTTGAGGAAATGGGGCTCATATAGTCCTGCTAAGCATTTCAGCTGGAGTCCAGTTTCATCTACATTTGATGGGGCAATAAAATTCATTAAGCTATGAAGTTTTCCCTCCTTCTGTAAGGAGGAGAACCCAGCAGAGAAAAATATAAATACTGAAGTGCAAGGTTGATCTTTATTAGGTATGTCAACCTGCTCACTTTCTTCTTAGCAGAGCAATTCAGCATTAGTAAAGAGTGAAGTTTATAATGATTACTTACTGCTTTTAAAATTAATGCCTAACATTAAGACATCTAAACTTATTGAGTAGTTCCTGGGGTTCTTAAGTGATGAAGCGAACTGTGATCTCTCCTCCTTTTCTCATTTTTCCCCCCTTAAATTTTAAAACCACAGCTACCCTGTTTTGCTAGAAAGGAGGCAATAGATTTTTTCTCCTCTGACAGGAGTTAGCTTTAATAAATGAGTTGCCATTGTGCTCACCAGAGCACTAAGCCATCTTTAACCTGCGCAGTATATATACCAAGGGGATCAAAAATGTCATTATTTTATAAAGTTAAAATGTATATGTCATGAGGAAAGATAGAAGAGGTAAAAGGTATAGGCAAAAAAAAAGGAGCTCCAGAGTTTCTCTCAGGGTGATGTTCTATATTGCTGCATTCAGCCTGGGCTCGCAGGTGGCTGGTTCACACTCTGCAGTAAAGAAAGAGGCTACAAAAGTCTTACCCATCTTCACCAGTGACCGAGGTGGACAATGACCTCACTGATCAGCGTGTCACATGCGCTCTGTAGGTTTATAACCAACTACACCACATGCAAATAGGAGAAAGGTGATTCCCAAGGCACCTGCCCCTTTAGGTTACCCACTCTCTTTACTGCAGGAGCTAACGTGGTTTTGAATAAAAATGTTTACTTCGGGTTGGAAAGGTTGATGGAAACCGAAGCCTCATGAAAAATCTCCTGCTGTCACCACAGGGCAGGTCAGTACTGTCAACCATGCATTTGTTTCTTAGCCTGACCTCCTGTCCCTTCCCACCAAGTGGAGAAGGTTTTTGTCCTGAAGCCAAACCACAGCTGAGTAATTTGGCTGAATGTAGAAGGCTTCCAGCTACCAAGCCCTGTGGTCTGAAACAGCCTTATGGTGCAGGTGATGGGGATTGGAAACTGAGCTTGCCTCAGGATGTTGGTCAGTGGTTTTACAACTGCAGTTCCAGGACACTATTTTCTGCAATAACAGTGAGCTGAGCTCTGCAAATAAAGAAATCCCTTTCAATCACATATCATGCTCCTAAATACACCCGTGTCTTCAAATCATAATTTGACTCTCATCGCGTCTCAGAGCAGTGAACTTTTCTCTGTTTAGCAAATCTTTTTCAGATGATTAAAAAAAAAAAAAAAAAAAAAAGATCAAAAATAGGAAAAAAGAGAGTGGAAGCTAATATTGATTATTTATTAAAATGGTCATGGTCAGCTATGAGTGAAGAAGCAAGAATAGAAACATTCACAGCTGGAAACAACAAATTTCACAAGTTGAAGTGTGAGATTTGCTTCAAGAGAAAAGGAGGATTTTCTGTGAAGAGGTATTCATGGCTTAAGATTAAAAAAACTATTTGAATGCTTTAGCTTAAGTCCTGTCATCAAGTAATAATTTGAAAATCAAAGTTCCGTTTGCCTTATAAAAAAAAATAAATAAAAAAAATCCAGAAACATGTCATCTATAAAGAGAAATAATCTTAAAGAGAAATAATTTTTCAGTTATGCTGCTGTTTTTCAGAGCACCTTATATCGGGGAAGGGGGGGGGAGAAGCTGTAAATATGAGATGCTGACTTGAAATATTCATAATCCTGTGCCACTAAGAAAAAAAATTCCATTTACAGCCATTTCAACCCATACTGGCTGGGTACAGTGTACAAAGGAGAAAATTACTCTGTTTACTATAAACATGTACATGCCTGCATGGCACTGTGATTATTGATCTGTCACTGAACGTGGACATCTTGGACTTTGATGGTTCAATTCTCATCTCAGGATCTGCACGTTGAACTTCCCCTTTCAGTCAATCGCCAGTAAGGGTATGTAATGTACTGCCCACTCATGCATGCAATACCCTTAAAATAAGTCTCAAAGAGCTGAGTTTGGGGCTCATTGGCAAATATTATGCCCAGAAGGAACCACTGAGGCTCTATAGTGAACAAGGAACCAACGGTAGAACGTCACGCATCGTGTCCTAATTTGTGGTCCTTGCACCACGTTGCGTTAAACACCGCAGCTTAACAAAATTGCCAAGGAAAAACTGGCATTTTTCTGCCCTTGAGCCCCTGTAATTTCCAAGTATGACCACAGGCAACCGGGAACTTGCAGAAATGAGCCGATCTCCCCAGGAGAAAACCGTCAGCTTTCATGTGCTAGACACTCAATCGAATTACCTTCTTGAGTTTGATTTTGCTTCACCGGGACCGAAACAGGATGCAATCTGCGGTGACTGAGAGAAAAGCCTCATCAGCACAACGCAATGGGGGGGGGGAAAAAAATCAGTCTGAAACTACTGCTGAGGTAAAAGCGCCTTCCCCTCCTGCTTATCCTTCCAAATGGCTGAGGGTGAGAAAGAACATGTTGCTAACTGCGTAATGAGGCACAGATTGAAAATTGCTTAAAAGCCCGTGCGCGGTAACGGGGAAGATTTTACCCGGTGGCGCTCCGCAAAAAAAAAATTATTGTAATTGCACTTTTTAGTTATTACCAGCTTGCTCTCCAGGACCTTGGTAAGTGCCATTAGACATCTGCTGCGGGACTATTCTCGGCGAGGGAAGAAGCTGCCAAGTCCTTAAAAAAAATATAAATAAGTGGGGAGCACGCGTTGTGATTTTTTTTTTTCCTGTCGATGTGTCTCACAAATAACATTATGGAGATCTTCTTTTGGGTTTTATTTCTTCTTTTTTTTTCTGGTAATCAAATATTATTATTTGGGGAGGTTGGCACGTGCTGTTTGTTGTAATGGGTGCTTTCCAAGCAAGGCTGGTAGTATTTATTCTACTCATTTTAATACTTAAAATACCTATTCTAGCAGCCTGTTCCAGGCTCTGTCACTCTGACAGTGAAGAAGTTTCTCCTCATGTTGAGGTGGAACTTCCTGTGTTTCACCTTGCGACCATCACCTCTTGTCCTATCAGAGGGCACCACTGAAAAGAGTTCTTTGCACTAAATAAAGGATGTTACATTAATCTGTAACTCTACTGACTGTAGACCTTGATGTTTTGGGGAGGCTGATGTATTTATTATTGCCATATTCCACTTTATGCACCAATTCAAAATTGTTACAGTTCTGTCCAGAGAAGGATTCGACTTCAGCAAAGAACAGTGATTGTGCATTCTAGAATGCATTCTTATACCATTTTGCTTTGTATGCTGTTTGTGCACACTGTATAAAGCAAAGTTCCTGCATGTAACGTAGTGTGATATTGTGAAGAGATTATTATACTACCAAAAAATGAGGGCAAATTAAGTTTATTCATTCAGTCTTTATATGAATTTGATACTTGCTCTAGAATTTTTGTACTGAAATTATGGGAGTGAATCATGTAATTCTGTTTATTGCTGAATGAAGTATTTAAAAGTCAGACTAAGATTTGTCAGTCACTGCCATTAGAAATTGTTTGAATTACATTTTTGATCTGAACAATGGATTGGAAATAAACGAATTAAAAACATTTACATATTTATAAATGAGGACATTTTAATTCTGAAATAAGTGGGTTTTTTCATCCTAATGAAGAGAAATCCAAAGTGGTAAAATTGTCAGTTATCCTCAGTTTGTACTGGGGAGACACTATAGTTATCTTGTTTAATCCATCTAAAAGTGAAATTGTTAGGTCAGTAGAAGGTATGTTTCATATTCTTTCTCAATGTCATAACTACCTCAATCTTGTACTAAAAAGGCAAAAGCTTGTTAGAATATATAAGACTGTTTTTATCTTAAATCTAAACTTAGCCACAATCATGGAACTGTCAGTGTAGCTTTAAAGAATATAGTGTTGTTTCATGAATAATAATTTACCTGGTATAAATGAGCTTTTTTCTTAAACAGACTCAAAAGGGAAAATCTAGGAATAAATTAGTTTTTAAGTTAAAAGTTGGGACCTACCACTTAAAAAAAGCAAAAATACCCTCTGTGCTTATGCACTGATCTGTCAGTTAAGGTTCAAAGTAAGATTTAACTATACCTCTATCTTTTCTTTCACAGATTCTTCAGTCTGGGAGACTATGAGGGAGCCTCTTCACCCAGGGAAAATGTTACCCTTTACTGGGGGGAAGGGTAAACCAGTAGGGAATACAGTACAATCCCAACCCTACTGGGAGGGGTGGGAGGGAGATGTTGCCGTCGATGTTGGGAAATGTTTTAACATCTGGAGCCTTTGTGGGTGAAAACCTGTCTCCTATTACAACTCTGCACTGGATGAGAAGAAGAAAAAAAAAAGAATAATCTATTAACAAAACAGCACATTCTGGACTATTGTGGGGAATTGTACCAAAATAAGAACCATATATTTGAACCATAGGGATATGTAAAGAGGAAAGCTATTTTGTGCACAATAAAGGAAACCTAAGAATGGGGGTCACAAACAGTAAAAGGCTTTATTTTTTCTTTTATGGGTTTTGTTGGTTTTTTTTTTTAAGTAAGGGTTTTCTACATTATTTCATCCTGCTTGATGGGATTCCTAGGTAATTTGCATGTTAATGAATAACTAAACAAATGAAGTTAGTACAGTTAAAATGAAGCTTGTGTCTATGTTAGGAGCAGGCACTTGGCAGTGTACAATATAGAAATCCCATTGTAAATTAATAAAGGTTAATTTGGATAAAACGAAGCAAGCTGCCAAATGAGTTAATAATTTTTGAGGTAAGGGGAGAGACACTTCAAAGGAAAGATTGACATCTTAATTTTCACATTTAAAAAAAATTAAAGTTAGTGGATATGATTTGGTTATTGTACTTAATTAGATTTAATTTCTAGAGCAAGGCATTATTCTTACTGTGCAGTTTAAGGTTCAGGCATGCATTCTGGCTCAAAGTGATCAGAAGTAATTTAAATTAGTAGGAAAGTATCATGTTTGCATCACATAGAGTGAAGTTGGTATACATTTACCTATGTTGCGCCAGTCTTGTGTTGCAGTTTACCAATTCAGTATAGCCCTGCATTTAAAATTCCTTTTCTGAGATTCTGTGGATCTTATTTTTATTAAGAATATAGATATAAAGTATTATAGTTAACAATTAGGCCCTGAAATACCTTTTTAGGTTCTGTTAACATTAAGGTTAAT
Source organism: Actenoides lindsayi (assembly GCA_025331215.1). Classification (NCBI taxonomy): domain Eukaryota; kingdom Metazoa; phylum Chordata; class Aves; order Coraciiformes; family Alcedinidae; genus Actenoides; species Actenoides lindsayi. The sequence goes on along the minus strand of WTSP01012491.1, from coordinate 7,567 downwards.
ATTGTATTGTGTGTAACCTACACAATGTGGAAAGCTGATATAACTGAAAAATATTTGCCTCTGTGCTGTCAGTGTGGTGTGCTTTCTGCATGGTTATATACTAGTGATTTTTAGCAGAATCTCTAAAAGTGATTTATATGGTAAGACCAGTTAAAGTTTGCATAAATGTTAGTTGGCATGTAAAGACAATTGTAAAAGTTGATTACATGATTGCTATATTTGTGTTTATTTCCACTCAACATATTAAATTTTATGCTTTCTTTTTGTTCACAGCATGATCTTAGAGATGTTTAAGTTAATGGATGTAATGCAGGGTATCTACAATATATTGGCGCATGTTGGTGGCCCTTTGTGATGTAGTTAAATGCACAAGGGTGCAAGTTTAAAGCTATGGAGTGAAAGTTGGTTTGGATCCTCTTCATTTCATTTCTTTAGCTTTTCTGTTGATGAGGTGTTTGGGTTTGTTTTTTTCTCTCTCTAATTACATGTATTCTTGTGAATAAATCCTTGTTAAGTTAACCCTTTACTTTTCTTTCCATGTGTATTTTCTTATGTACTGTGAATGTGAAATCCTAACTGGTACGCTTCATCTTATGTTCATCTGAAAGGGGCAAGTCTCTATTCATTTAGATTGCCTAAAGAGTATCCCATGATGATAAAGGAAAATGGAGAGATTTTAAATCTGCTGGTCAGAGGTGAAGCCACACCTTTCCATTTTTCAAGTGCTGCATAATTAACCTGCAGAACAAAACTAAGACATAACAACCTTTTTATAGATTTAGTTTCTCACCTTTGCATTGGAAAATTGGATATTGAGTAACAGTTTGGGGTGGTTTTGGTTTTTTGTGGTTTGTTTATGGGGTTTTTGCTTTTTGTTTGGGGAATTTCTGGAATTTTTGGGGTTTTTTTTAAGAACTTGATGCTCTTTGCATGGTTCTGTTCTTTGAGCGTTAAATGATATAGCCATTGCACTGAAGTTTGAGCTGTATGAGTGTGGACTTTTAAATGCTGTTTAAAGAGTTTTGGGTTGGGTTTTTTTAATGCATGATAGCATGCACATTTTAAATGTGTCCCCACCACCCTTCTTTTTTGTTTTTTTAGACTTGCAAATTTGAATGGATTGTGCCTGAAGACTAGTTTGGACATGTACTGTACTAAGTACATTCAGTAATGCTAGTATATAGTATTTATTCAATTTGGTCAAAATTACATGTGATAATTTGCTTTCAAATTACATTGCTTTGGTAGCTAATACAAAATTCCTTCTTAACTAATAATGCTGAAGTAAATTAGTAATAATATTAGTCACTAAAAACACCTTTAAACACCAAATTCTGGAAGAAGAAGAAAAAAAACCCTTTAATTGCTTTAATGTTGAGTGTGTTTGAACATTAGGGAAGAGTTTTAGAGAAATCCCATTAAAAAAATGTGTAGAATGGAAAACCTACCCAAATAGTACTGTAGCATTACAGCTAGAATCTGAGTTTAACTACACTTTTTAAATTTCAGAAAGACTCTTTAACCAAATAAAACCACTCCACCTCAGATTAGTTTAGGATGCCAATTTTGTACATAGCATTTTAATAGGTATGTGAACTGATCTGGTATAACAGCAAGGAAAATAATCAAGGCAGAAATAAACAGTACTAACAAAATAGTATTTTGTATCAGTAAGTTCTCTCATGGTATATTTTAAAGCAAATAAAACATATTCATAATGCATAATATAGTGCAGAGATTTGCAGAAGCAATTTAGGGTTTAAGGTAAGAAAATTTCTGAATTGGCATTAACAGTTATAATTCAATTATTTCATCATGGGATATATAAAAAGCATTTTAATTATTGTGGTATAGACTTGACACTTCTTGAACATTGACTGAACATTTATACTGGTAGAACTGTGAGTTTGTTACATTCCAGTGTTTCTGCCTCTTGACATTCTAAAAGCATGTCTTCATTTGATCCTTACATACCGAATAAAGTGCTGTTAGTCTGCTAAACTACAGTAATAGCCACTACTAAGTACTGGTGTAGATTTTCTACTTGAATTTTTTTTTTTTTGTAGGAACATCAGGAGGTCAGTGTTTACTGTTTCTATATAAGCCTTTTTCCCATTTTGAGTTTCCCTTTTTGAAGGATTCAGAGAGTGAAGAAAAGCTGATCAACCTAAGTTGGTAACAGAAAGGATATTTAAAATCTTTATAAACTGCATCTTTTTGGCAGTTTAAGTTGCTGTTAAATTAGAAGTTCAATACTATTTTTTTTTTCATTACACATTCAGGAAACAGCTCTCTTCATTTTGGAAAAAAAGGTTAGAATAATTCATTATTTTAATCAGTTCAAGAAAAAATAATCAGTTCCATAAATTTTTTCCAAAGTTTGATTATTTTCTAAATCAGTGAATATGTTTATATCTAAATTGTAATAAGCTAATTCTTATGCTTTAGTTAATTGCTTCTTAAAGCTTGTACTCAAAAGATCAGTTTTGGAAGAATAGGTTTAAAATTTATAATAAAATTTAAAAGTTATAAATTTTGTAACTGACAATATTGATACAATGGGGTTTGGTTGGATTTTTCTTTGGACTTTTATGTTCGCATCAATCTTAATTACTTAAACTGCACATATTGTATAATAGTAAAAAGTATATTTTCAAGCTTCAAGTGGCTTTCCTCAAGCTTTATCTCAGGTGAATACTCTTCTACTCTTTTCTGTTCAGAACACATGCTTATAAAAATGTCTCAATTATATCAGCTTATGTATTTCATATTAGGCAGCTTCTCTGTCTTAAACTTACTCTAAATTAACCTTCTACTACTGGACAATAATGACTTCTGCTTCACCTATTTTATTCATATTGAATGTATTAACAGATAAAGGTGCAAAAACATTCTTCCCTTGAGGAGAACGCATCCATATTCAAACAACTGAAATATGCTTTAAATGTAACATTGTATTGGAAAATTTTGTTTCAGATTTTGTCAAGGAAAGAAGTTGCAACTTAACACTAATTGCTTCAATACTGTCTTTTTCACAAGGATAAATGCATAATGCTTCTATATAGGGCCTAAAGAGTAACTTTTTATCTTCAATAAAGGTTAAGCTCTACAGTGAAATGACTGCTGTAAATTGCAAAACATCCTGCAGTTATTTCAGATTGATGCTGATGTAGGTTGCAGAGATATTTGTGATACATTATAAAAGTATTTCCAGTAACCTCATCTTGAGTCAATAAAGCTTGATCATTAGCTGTGTATTTCACTTACCTATGCATTCGCCAGAATGACTTGCATCCATCAGTCTACTAATTATTTTTCTCCAATAGAAACTTCTTTTTGTCTGCTGATGATACTTGCTCTTTGGACTTAAAGGTTGGAGGAAGCCACTTTTAGATAATTAGTTTAAATGGGAGACTCTGAGGTGAGTACTTTTGTTGCTTGCCTTGTAGAGTATATTCTGCTAAAATGATGATAGTTACTTGAATGTATTTCTGTGAGAGAAGTTAAAATGACTATGAAAGATGAATCCTTGTGTGGTGTTACAGTATACTTTTTAAGTAAGCCAAATCCACATCTCAAAAAAAAATAAAAAAAAAATAATCAGTGTTTATAGCATAGTATTGCTTTTCTGTAAGCTGGTTCTGTTGTGCTATTTTTGCCTTAGGTATCCTATTCCTTACTTTGGGTGAGCAACAAAACTGAGAAGACCTGGGTGATTTTTGCAGGAATGGTGATTAGAAAAAAAGATGGGTATAACCAGGTTTATTTGACTGTTGAAATCTCCAGTGTAATACTATCTTTTTTTTCATGGGAAAAGATAGGTAGCTATGTATGTCTTGCTTACTAATACTAAACATTTCTAAAATTTTTTATTGGATGCAGTATATAAAATAGTTTTAAATGAAAGATGACTGATCTTTCTGATGACAACTTAGGTTGTATGAGTTTTGCTTGAAAGCTTTAAAACTGATGTTTCTGTATCTGCCACAATGTTAGAATGTTTCCTTTAAATATATCCTCCTGTAACCTCTCAAACTGTACTAAATTGAGTGATATTTCTTGAAGTCTGCCTATTTGCTAACAGAACCTCATTTTAAATAGAATATGGTTTTGATAAGCTGATGAATTTTAAAGAGTTTTTGGGGCCATCAAATATTTTGGATCATGCAGAGAATATATATTGTACTGTAGTAATTTTGTATTTACATTTGTATGATGTGAAATAATAGATGTGAATGTTAATCACTGCTTGACTATGTTAATAAAATTGTTTCAATATAGATGTTGCAGTCCAGTTTTTTGTGAAAGATGAAAATTTCATGTTCAGTTTGTGTTTTGCCTGACTCAGTAGGGCATTCCTCTGGTTCACACATGTAAGTTCTGGAGTCTCTTGAATAAGGAGGATTTTCATTTTATGTGAATGAAAATGATTTTTGGATAAGTTGAGGTCAATTCAATTTAGATGTTTTATGCTGCTTGGGTACAGATAAATATAGACATAGGAGGTTTACCTGAACTGAAATGAATGGTTTTTGGTAACTACTACTGAGAAATGTTACATTGACTATTTTTTTCAAACAGCTGATGCTTGCTAAGTCTGACCAAATTGGGGGAGGATCATTCTCATTACTTGTGTTTATCAATAATCTGGATAAAAATAGAAGTAACCTAAAAATAAATTAAAACTATTCAAGACCTTGAACCAAATCTTGCAGTGGTCTTAGTTTAATTTTATCTAGCTTTTATGGGGTGATAATACAAACTGTTTAAAGGCCTGTTCTTCAACTTATATAACTTCCTGATACAGGAGTCTCTAAAATGAAAGTATGAAACTAACAGTAATAGACAAAAAACATGTTTGTTGATTTGAACGTTTTATGTTCACTTCCAATATTTAACAGTTGGTCAGTAATATATAGACAATCAAGACAATTATGTCTAGCACATAAAGCTTCTGTACTGTAATGATTAAATTCAATAAAATGCATTCTTATAATATAGCTACTAAGTAAATTAATAATAAAATTTATAGTAGAAATTAATTGCTGCATACTTGGCTGAAAGTCTGCTTAACTAAGATCTTCGATTTCTGCCCCCAGAAAAAGGCGGCTGTGGAATAGCTGTTGACAGCAGTGTAGGTGTCCAGAAACCAAATCAATTAGAAGAGAAATCAGTTTCTGTTAGATATAAGACATAAGTGCACCAGTGACTGGGAGGGAGAGTAGTTTTGGCTTTTTCTTCTTTTCAGATAGCCCTCCTCACTCCCATTCTCTTCTGGGGTGTTTGTGATAGAACATACTGCTATCAATATATCAGTGGGAGACTTGAACAAAACATCTGACTACTGACTCAGAGTCTGATCTTAAGCTATGGCTTCTAATTTTGAGTCTGAAGTTAATTACTACTTGTATATACAAATGAGATGAGTAAAGTAAGTACTAACACCTTAAATAAGTTGAATATTATGACTAAGTTTGTGGTCAGATCACAACAGTATTGTCCTTTCAACATGTCATGATATTACTTTTTATTAAGAAAAAAAAAATAAACTTTTGCATCTCATTTAAAGATATACTTGAATGAAAAATAAAGCATTTCAATAGGAATATTGTGTACATAATATCTTATGTATGTTAAATGCTTACAGAATAGATGTTGGTAGCTTTTGTTATCCCAGAATAACACATAATGAAGCATACTGATTATATAAAGTATTAATATGTAAAATGCACTTATTTCAGAGTCATTTGCCCTTGTTTTGAATAAAAATGAGCAATGTATACCATTGAAACCTCCCAAAAGACACTCAAATATTAATCTGATTAATGGCAAGCTTAAAATGAAGCAGTTTTCCAATAATCAATCTACGTTTTAAGGAAAACAGATGCAATTATGACGCACATTTATTAACATATATGTATAAGTGATGGCATATAGGGATTTACTTTGAGAGTTTTATTTTCTTTTTT